>CABHPQ010124811.1:0-10563 GCA_902168405.1 Peromyscus aztecus | reverse complement strand
CCTTCCTTCCTTCCTTCCTTCCTTCCTTCCTTCCTTCCTTCCTTCCTTCCTTCCTTCCTTCCTTTCTTTTGTGTGTGTGCTGCCATTCAGTCATATTGTTTTATACATTATAAGCACACAGTGCATGATTATTTCTACAGAGGAGGTTATGAATATGGTGTTTTGTTCATTCTTCTTTGTGTTTCATGAGACAATTGTATACTTGGATTGATTTAGTTACTTGGATTGATTTAGTTACTGTAAAAGTCAGTCAGTTTTCTCTAACTTTGTTGGGTTTTGAGTATACTTTTAAGCTGGTATTTTTTCTTCCATGATTCCTTTCCAGAGGCTTAACTTTCAGTTTTTGAGCAGATAGAAAGATGTGTCTTCTTGGCATTGTTTGTTGTTGGATTTTAAGTTAATCGTGTATTTATTCTGTGCTGGCCTTGTCCCCTTAACAATTTCTGAATCAGTTAAGTTTTTATTTGTGAAAATTCAATGTTGTATCTGTGATAACTACATTTTAATAAAAAATACTGGAAAGTTTGTTTTATAGCCATTGTCTTTCCTAGTTCTATATTATTATATATAGTTTTTTTTATCTAGTCTTAGATATAGTGTAGGCACAGATTCAGTTCTTGTACATTTCAGCAGTTTAAAGTAGTAGATAAGTAAATATTCACTTCTCACTTATAACTCATCTTTGCATTGCTTTGGATTTCCCAAAGTGCCAGCCTTGAGGGAAAACAGTCATGAGACTGATGAGCTGTCAAGTTGACTTCACACTGCAGCATGGTGGGGAAGTGACCAACAGGTGATTTTAAACAAACCATGTGTGTGTGTTCTTTTCTCTATACCAGCTGGCAGTACCAGCTCTCCTCTCCCTCTTCCTTAGGTAGTGCCTTCCTAGTCATGGCCTGTTCCTGAAACAGAATCAAATAAGTGTTTAATTGATATCATTAGTACATCAGCAGAATAGGGTAGGAAAATGTAAGGGCTGCTGTTCTATTGCAAATATAAAAATTTTTCTCTTGCAATAATTATAGGGGATGGAGTGTTAGATCTCTCTACAAAGAAAACCAGCATAAAATCTGAAGAATCGTCCATATGTGATCCTTCTTCTGAAAATGCAGTTGCTGGGTAAGCAATATCTAGGAAATATAATTCAATATTAATATAAATGACCTCGTGCAGAGAACACTTAATACTGTGCTGAGTAGGACTGACATAGTTTTCTTCAGAATTTTTGTCACTCATAAGTTTGTCTCTCATAATTTCATTTGTCCTTTCTCTTTCTTTTTTCTTTCTGTTAAAGAAAAGTTATCAGAACAATCACCAAACTTCAATTCATGTTACTAAAATGAACTATCAATTTAATCATGGGATACAAACTAAGAAGCAGGACAAGTGAGAGAACTTGAAATACTCAAGAGGCAATTTTAAGGGAAATATGTAATTTTAATATTTAGTTTTTTAAAATAATGAACCATTTCTAAAAGTGCTGTAGTTACTAATTCTAAAACTAGCATATATGTTTACAGTTTTTGCTTTAGTGTGGTGGCAAACAACTTAATATTTGTCTAGTAATCACCACAAAAAGTCCTTTCAGTCTTTAAAACTATCACTAAATTAATTTAAATAAATAATTACTAGTGAAATGCTCTTCTGTTGGATTTTGGGGGGTTTTATAACTTTTGCATCTTCTCATGAACTGCATAGAAATCTTTTTTGTCCCATTGAAATCTGAGATAAATTTATTTCAACTAAGGCTGTAATAGAGCTGGAGTCATAGGTGTAACAGACTTTAGAAGATTAGAGAGTTGCATTTGAAATAGAGTAACATTCTAAAATGAAATTATTCATATACATCTTTTTTCAGATTTTAAGTTTTTATGTAGAGGAAAATGAGTCTGTGGAACTGAGATGTCTGTGTTTGGAAGTATTCTTGCTGCTACAAATTTCCTTTAAATGGGTTGACTCTTTTATTACTTGTTTAGTGGTAACGTCACGTTTCTACTAACAAAAACTCCCTTAGGATTTGGGTATTTATATAATGGAACTTGAATTGTAAATAAAAATTATGTGTTGCTCTGCAAGCAGCTTTCAGAGGAAAAGCAACATCATGAGAATATTTTTACAATACTCAGTTAGGATTTTATGTTCTTGGAAGGTCTGCCCATTGAGGCCACCGTATGTATCATTGACACATTGTCCTACTAGGACTGTAGCGTTTGCTTTGATAAGGAGTAACTACTACATCCCACAGACCTAACGTGTCATAAGCAGTGATGTTACCTAAGCAAGGAGTATAATAAAGGAGTGGACCCTCCCCTTCCATAGCTGTGTGAGAGTCTCTCATACATCAGTTTACCATCGTTTCATTCCATCCATCCAGGAGACTACACAGAAACAGAGAGGACTATGTGGAAAGAAGTGCTGAGTTTGCAGATGGTTTGCTCTCAAAAGCTTTGAAAGACATTCAGTCTGGAGCACTGGACATAAATAAAGCAGGCATACTTTATGGCATACCTCAAAAAACTTTACTTCTCCACTTAGAAGCCTTACCAGCAGGGAAGCCTGCATCTTTTAAAAACAAAACTCGAGATTTCAATGATAGTTACTCATATAAAGACAGTAAAGACACTTGTGCTGTGCTGCAAAAAGTAGCCTTGTGGGCAAGAGCTCAAGCAGAGCGCACAGAAAAAAGTAAACTCAACCTACTTGAAACCTCAGAATTAAAATTCCCAACAGCTTCCAGTTACCTCCATCAGTTAACTCTACAGAAAATGGTTACTCAGTTTAAAGAAAAAAATGAAAGCCTTCAATATGAAACTTCAAATCCTCCTGTACAGTTAAAAATTCCTCAGCTACGAGTAAATTCAGTCTCAAAATCACAACCTGATGGTTCTGGTCTGCTGGATGTCATGTATCAAGTTTCCAAAACCTCTTCAGTCCTTGAAGGATCAGCTCTCCAAAAACTGAAAAATATACTCCCTAAACAGAACAAAATAGAATGTTCTGGGCCTGTAACTCACTCAAGTGTTGACTCTTACTTTCTACATGGGGACCTCTCTCCTTTGTGTCTTAATTCTAAAAATGGAACAATTGATGGAACCTCCGAGAACACTGAAGATGGATTGGACCGGAAAGATAATAAGCAGCCCAGGAAAAAACGTGGCCGCTATCGGCAGTATGATCATGAAATAATGGAAGAGGCCATTGCAATGGTAATGAGTGGAAAAATGAGTGTTTCCAAAGCACAAGGAATTTATGGGGTACCTCACAGCACTTTAGAATACAAGGTAAAGGAAAGATCTGGAACACTGAAGACTCCTCCGAAGAAGAAACTACGATTACCAGACACTGGGTTATATATGACAGATTCAGGGACTGGCAGCTGCAGAAACAGCAGCAAGCCTGTGTAGATTACTGTTAGAGAGTGTCGGTGTGTGTGTGTGTGTGTGCACAAGTGTGTGCACGGGTGTGTGTGTGTGCGCGCATGCGTGCGTGTGCACAGGTGCGTGTGTGTGTGTGTGTGTGTGTGTGTGTGTGTGTGTATGTGTGTGTAGCTACATACACACATGGAAATTACAAATGCTCACTCTGACAGGAGACATGAAATTTTACAGTTCAAAAACCACTTACATGCCTTTTGAAAAAGTTTTATTCAGGGTTTTCACTGTGGACAGAATTATAGAGTTGCTTATTAATTCTGATAGTTTGTATTTAATCCTTGTATAAATAGGTGAAAAAAGATTCAGGTTTTCTTTAGTAGTCAATAGCATAAAATGTGGGAAAACGAGTAATTGTCAAGTGAAACATTTTTTATTGGTAAAAGAACATTCTAGCCATTCAGTTGATCCATCTTTTAATGGAAATATGATATTAATAGTTTGTGAACACTTTTGTGTAACATACCTAAAAGTACTGTGAGTATGTCAAAGAACCAATCAAAGTTAAATAGTTATCTCTGTACCAAGAGTAACTAATAGATACAGTATTAATACACTACAGTGCATTCTATGAAATACAAAATGCACTAGAGTGCATCCACCAGGATAAAGAAAACCTTAAAGGATATGTATAGTAAAATTTAATATTTATCATTTAATTGTTGATTTAGCAGGAAGTTGGGGTTATAAGTATATAATTTAAATTAAAAAAACTGACATAGTTAACCCCAGCAGCTATAGAATCCTTTAATATAAGATGGAATACTAAAAACAAAAAGTAATTTAAATTTAATTATTAAAGTAATTTAATTTTGTTTTTCATTTGAAAAATAAGCTAATGTGTAAGGTTAGAAAAGAAAGTTGGAATGCAACTTAGAGCATGTTTATAATGTGCACAGAACAAGCTTGAGAATGGTCATTTTGGTTAAATGTGCTGGTTAGTTGATGTTATGACTACTTTAAGGATTGTGACACACTCCTCCTATTGAAAAACCTCAGTGTAACTTTAATATATTTGCTGCTGTGACATTTCAAAACATTTCAGTTTATCAAAATGAATTACAGATTTCATTTTGGTGGGTGATACATTATCATTTTGCTAATAACCAAATTTGCAGTTTGTTCAGGGTCTTGAATAGATTTACAGATATTTAACACTGAAGCTGTTTTGAACTTTCAGTAATATAAACTCTTTACTAATTGGATAGTTAGAAGCTGGGCAGTGCATTTTAACTTTTACTACTCAAATGAGACCAGTAATTTTTATAAAACAGTTTTAAAAATATGGGTCAGAGTATTCATATGGGTTTATGGCGTATGCAGTTTTGGTAGTAAAATGTAATAAAGCATGTACCTCCATGTAAAGAGTGGAGATTTGCTTTAGAGATGAGAATCCTCCGCAGTGCCCCTTTTCTCTGTTAGAATTCAGGTTCTGGTCATTTTCCTAAGCCACTTTTTCTAAATCCAAAAGGAATTCTTACAGCTGAATTTAAAAAAAAAAATGAGTGCACCTTGTCAAATACTTGTGTTTTACACTTGTGTTTGTGTGTGTTTAATAATCACATGAACATGTGGTTGTTCAGCTACTAAACTTTAAAACTGCTTACATGTATTTAAAGAAACTGAAAATAAGAAACTATATAACCAGGTAATCACTTGGTCTCTGAGATCTGTATTGAACATGTTCAGCTGTCAATGTTACCTGCATACTAGGGTATGAATCCTCTTTATCTTTTTCTTCCCCCAAGAAAATATACATAATAGATTACAAGACAGCATTTGTCAGGGTCATCTTTCTTTTTAAAGAATTAAGCCATATTTTGTGAGGACCGGAACATGGATTATTTATTATATTTCCCCCTCTTCCCATTGAAAAACAAAGTTAAAAGTAAATGCTTCAAAACAATTTTCTTGACCTCTTTATATAGAATTTTACTTGCAAAACTTTGGAAGCTCGAATGCATTACATAATATTTATATTGTATTGAGCTTTTTTATTCCTCACACTATATTTACATTGATAAATTGATTGAGAAGTTTATAGTAAAGGGAAACTTACAGAACACTTTTATATCATTTAAAAGATGACCTGACCAAAAACTTTACAGGATTCATATATCAGGGATCATTTTGCTATTGACTTCACAGTGATCAGTAGTTTTATAGGTAATATTATAGTTAATTTGCAGCATTTTAGTACTTGTATTATTTATTTTTGGTCAAATAGTAAATTAAAATATTTTTTGATAGTTTATAGGTAATGATCAACCCATAACTTTTAAAAGAAACATAATGTTTGTATTACTGAGTTGACTTTTTGATTATACAAACTAGGAAAGGCAGGGAAGTTTATGGGTTCCCCTCTCCCCACTGGTTCTATTAAGATGTCCTTTATGTTAAACTTTCAAAGTACTTTATAAATTTAGTTACCAGTTACTGCTTATTTGACAGATTTTGAAAAGTTCAGTTTCAGCTGACTTTTAATGAATATGAAAGCAACCCTTATGTGCTTTCTACTTATTTGAATGTTCCTCGAGTATTTTATATTTAAAATAAAAAAGAAGGAAAAGAAAAAAACAGTGCCTCTGTTTTTAGAAAACTACTGCTCAGTAAAGTTGTTTAAACCATTTCTGGTAGCTGATGACAATTTTATATTAAACTGTATACTGACTTTAGTGAGACTGATTTTTTTTTTTTAGTTGTTTACAGTGCAGATACTTGTGTTTGTTTTTTAATTGCAGTATTTCCATTGTCGCAGTAATTTAGTAAAACTCTGTGGCTGCCTTGATTTTGACAGATTTTGTTAATATAAACTGATTGTTAGGCAATTAGTTATTTATGCATAAATCAATTGCACTATAATTCATGAATTATTTATTACAATATTTTCTAATGAATTCATGTATCTGTCTTGTGTTGTACATGTACTGTAATTTTGTTCCTACATTGTGTTGTTATATATCTAAATCTGATTGTATGAATTTTAATTGTTGAGTTAACGTGTTTCTAGGTTGTAATTTGTAGTAAAGCACTTCAATGCTTTTGCACTTAAATTTACAACACTGTCAGTGTGTGGTTAATTTACTCATTCAGTAAAAGAAAAGAAAAGTAAAACGACTACACTGAATTCTTTGATTTTTTTTGTAAGGAGTTTGTTTTGTTTTGTTTTTTTAACGGTATTAAAAATTGACTTTCAAAGAAATATTCAACAACAGATTTCTAACAGAAAGGGCATAGTAACAAAAATGAGACGTTTGGGCTTGTAAACAAACAGGAAAAAAATAGAAAGAATTGATCTTAGAAAAAACATGAGAGCCTAAGTCTAAGGTGGCCTTTAATCTCAGCATTTAGGAGGCAGAGGCTGGTAGATCACTGTGAGTTCTAGGCCAGTTTAATCTTCATGGTGAGGTCCATGCCAGCAAAGCTGCATTGTGAGACTGTCTCAGAATTACAATTTTAAGATCTTTATATAATTACTTGAGAATAAATTGTGGATTGGAGATTCACACATATGCCTCTTCAGTCATTATGTTTTTCTTTGAGATTTTAAGGTGGGGGGGGAAAAAAGCTTTGAAACCAAATAACACCATTTTAAAATTCTGTAATGTTTTAATTTAGTTGTTCACCATGGTATATAAGATAGAATCTAATATCTGAATATCTGATATAGTAATCTGTTGTTTATATTGCTAGGTGAGTATCAGTGACCACTGGTATTTTTCAACTTCCAATATAAAAACTAGCAAACTGAAAAAACTCTTTCTTTAAAATAAAGATTTCCTTGTAATGTAAGAAATCAATGGCTTTCATAATTCTATGAGATTAATCACATTGAAATTATAACAATTTTATATTACTTAATACTTGCTGCTTTTTTATCATTTCCATTTTGACAGGGCTTACTTATTTTTATATTGGGAATTGTACCCTGGGCTTTGGACATGTTAATAAGCACACACTCTCCCAGCTCCTCACTACAGAAAATGCCTTTGAGCACTGTAGGAACTACTAAAAGGATACTAACCTGTGAAATGCATAACATATTCTAAAAGTTTGTAAACTCTCCTACTTATTACTACTTATTAAATATGCTTAACAGGCCTTAACATTATTTCAGAAACTGTTCTAAGTATACTTCTTAGGTATGTTGGCTTTTCTTTTGCTTGTCTGAAATCATAAATTTGAATTGCTGGAAAATGATAAGTTATTTCTTATCATCATATGCTCTACCATTATAAAATTAATTTTTAAAAATATTTACAGAAAGGACCAATACTGGGGCTGTAGCTCTTCTTTTGTCTAGAGGCAGCACTGAACTTAAAGATGTTTGTTACTTTTTACTTTGTTTGCTTCTATATGTCAAAACGTGTGCTAGTCTTACTAAAACATTTGTAAAATCTGATCATTCCTTTTTCTCAGTGAAGTTTGGATCATGTGGTTAGAACTTGCTTTGGCACTTTTTACTACTCAGACTACATAATTGTATAAAACTCAATAAATTGTTGTGTAATAACTGTAGAGGAGGTTATTCCAGTGTCAGGTAATAATATAAAAGTATTGATTTCACTGCTTATTTTAAAACAAAACCCCTTTAATTTTTAAAACTATGAACATACTAACCATTTATTTTAAAAAACAACAACAGCACATTCTTTAGGTGGGTCAGTTGTAAGTAGTCTACCCCAGTTAGAATCCTAAATAGCCTTTTTTCAGACTAGGAACAAATGACAGGCATATTGGTTTAGGAGAGAAGGGCTGTTCCCACTCCAGAGTTTGGTGATGTTTCATTAAAATGGATACTTTTCTGAAACAGAATTCCTCTAATATATTTTATTCTTCTTGCTGCTGGTATTAAAAATACAGGCTTTTATATTGTTGATAAGCAATCCTGGGTCTTAGTTTAAAGTCAGATGTGTATTAGTTTCTGTGGTGGGGCATTTTCCAGCATTTGAAATTTAATAATTAGGTAAGTAGTACCTTTAGTTTTCCTATGCTTTTTCATAGTTTTTAAAATCAGTTAAAAGTAAATTTAATTTTTAAATAGCTTCTTTTTTCTTTTATATTCTTCCTAGGTCAAAATGCCTGCAGCTTAATCTCAGAAAAAGATACTCTTATTTATATTAAATCTAAATTTGATAACTTTCTTCATGATTATGCAAGAGCTCTCTTAATATTAAATTTCTTTTTTTACTACCTACCAACGTATTTTAAATAAAAATAAGATTTTACTCCTTACCTTTCTTATTTGCCCTAACATGGACTCACAAGTATAAAATTTTGCAAAGTATCCTACTTTACAAAAATTTTATTCCTTCTGAAGCACTTTTTATTAAAGATTATTAACATATCCAAAATTCTTACTATCACCAATGTGTTAATGTAATAATGTGTAATCATCAGCTTTTGTATTGCAAAAGGCTTTGCTTTGACTCCTGTACTGTGTCATAGGAAATTACTTACCAGTGCTTCATACTGTTTCTGCTAAACAATAACCAAGATGACCTTGCAGTTCCGTCTATAGGAGTCAGGAGTCCAGCAATACCAAAATACGTCATTCAAACGCTGTCAAGAACTATAAATCCTTATCATGGTATCTTTGCTGTAATTCATTTTTTGTTTGATTTTTATTTTTAGTTCAACTGTTGATGCAAAATCAGAGGAAGCTACTAAAATGGAAAAAGGAAACTCAGCATTAAGCAAAGTTTTGGAATCTTTGTGCATACATCACCATCAACAAGTTTTGGCTATGTTGAAATTTCTAGTCCAAGAGCAGAATGCTGCTTCTATTTGCTGTTGTAATTCATCATGTACTGTGTCTTCAGAATCTCAAAAACCCCTATTGGAAGATGATTTACATGGTCTGTTCTGTAGCTGTGAATATAGACTGGCAGAAAGAGATTGTTTACACAATGAGAGACAAAGCCCTGATTTGGTGCCTCTGCCAGTCTGTATTAAAGAATTACATTGTTTGTCTTGTCAAACTGTAACTGTTGAACACATTAAGACAGTAATGAATAGAGGTATTGAAAACAGTTATAATCCACACAGGTGCTGTTGTGGACAGTTAGCAAAGAATCACTCTACAAAATCAGCCTTTCATAGTCCTCCTTTGTCAAGGGAAGTTTGTGATCTTTCAATCAATCTTAAAGATGCCTGTAGATCTCGAAGTCCCTCACCCCCGCCATTATCACCTGTGGAGACTGGAGGATTTGAAAAGTGGAAAGACATCGTCTCTGAGCTTTCATCCTTAGAAAGTAACAAACCTGAGACAAGCATTAACCAGCCTCCATCTCTCATACCAGCCGAGATAAGCATTCACAAATGTGGCCATGACAGCAAAATAAATAAAACTAAGAAGTCCAGTAACTCTGATTCTGTGCTCTTGGATGCCAGCAGTAATGATACCACAAATCATGAAAAGGGTGAAACAGCTGTAATTTTTCAAGATTTAATGGATCGGATTAATGAAAAATTAAAATCAATAGAAACCACAGATACATCAAACCTCATAAAATTATCTAGCACTGACTGTGATTCAGATAATAATTTTAAATTGGGAGATTTAATAACATCTCTTTTGCATAGTGCAACAGCCAGTGATTATAGTTTTATGGAATTACTGAGTCAACATGATAAAAAGGTAGAAAATAAAATTATTCAGACAAGATTTCGAAAACGTCAACAAACCTTATTTGCAATGCACAACTCTCCTGATTCACCTGTGATCAGAAGGCAGTCTTTACAGATAAAAAGAGAGCTTGCTAGTCTTGATGAAAACTTTCTGAGAAAAAGGTACAGTGAAAAAAATTCAAGAAAATTGTCATGCAATGATAAGATGCTTTCAGTGAACAAAGAATTCCAGCCTTGTCAAGAACCTTTAAAAAATTCTAAGAGCTTTCAAGATGAAAATCATGCAGAAACACAATCTTCACCAAATGATGCAGCACCTCTTGAGAGTTTTGACACTAACACGACTTTTGATCAATTTTCAGAAAACTTTAAAGCAACTTCATCTGAGAAAATGAGCCAGAGAAAATCACCAGAGAAATGTACAGCTGAAAAACTAACTGTACAAAATAACAGGGAAAAAGCAAAACTAGAAAATACTCAAACACTTTTGAGAACTGATGCT
>CABHPQ010124804.1:0-22576 GCA_902168405.1 Peromyscus aztecus | reverse complement strand
CCTAATTTTATCATAGAAAAATTTGAAAGAACATGAATGGACATGAGGCTAGAAGGAAGGGGCTGGGATATGCTGAGTGAGGCCAAGTCCTTATCCCCAGTCTCCTTCCTAATCTCCTACTTCACCCCCTTCCTTCTTCATCTCCTTCTTCATTGGCTTTCTTTCAAAATTTCCTTTTCCCCACTGACTTCATATCCTGTAGCTTTCTTTTCATTAAACACAGATAAGTAATAATTAATTTGTGCTGAATTAAACTCTAAGAATTATGCATTTGGTTGATTACAAATGGTTCATGGGAACTTGCAACAGTCAATGTTTCTACTAGAAATACTGCCCACAGGACCACCAAAGCAGATACATCATTGGCTCACATCAGTAGCAGTGATGTTCTGTCTCCTCTACACCCCACTGGTTTACACCACTCTTACTTTGCTTAAACATCACATAAGGTCCACACCAAATACAATGCCATTTGTGTGATCCACAAAACTACATATTCAATAATATTTTAACTTAAAATTGGAAAATGGTACCAGTTTATAAATATTAGGCACTGAATACTGCTGTGGGATGTTCTGTATGGCAAATGTGTTACTAATAAAACACTGATTGGCCAGTGGCTAGGCAGGAAGTATAGGCGGGACTAACAGAGAGAATAAAAAGAACAGGAAGGCAGAAGGAGTCACTGCCTGCCAGCCGCCACCAGGACAAGCAGCTTGTAAAGATGCCGGTAAGCCACGAGCCATGTGGCAAGGTATAGATTTATAGAAATGGATTGATATAAGCTATAAGGACAGTTAGCGAGAAGCCTGCCACGGCCATACAGTTTGTAAGCAATGTAAGTCTCTGTGTTTACTTGGTTGGGTCTGAGCAGCTGTGGGACTGGCAGGTGAAAGAGATTTATCCTGACTGTGGGCCAGGCAGGGAAACTCTAGCTACAGAATACTCCATTATAACTCAAACAAACACTTTGAATTTAGGAGGGCAATTGTGTAACTGAACTATCTAGGTGAGGAAATTCATTTTAATAATTATACTGAGGTAATTTCTTCAGAGATAGGAGATTCACAGTGATGAGAAATGTGCATCTAAATTAAAAAATTAGAGAAGGCATCCCTACAGGTCAATAAAAGTACTGAAGGATGGGTGTGAAGTAAGGTGGTACCCCCTGCCCAATCCCTAACGAAAGAACTTCAGTTACAGAGAAATACTTGGGTAGTAATTTTGTATGCTCAAATCTGGCTTAAAATTTACTTCTGGAGCAAAGCTACACAGAGAAACCCTGTCTTGAAAAACCAAAAAAAAAAAAAAATTACTTCTGTGTTATGAACTTAGCACCTTCTTTGGGCTAAGATCTGTTTTAAAATAGGATGTGTGGGCTGAAGAGATGGCTCAAAGGTTAAGAGCACTTGCTGCTCTTTCAGAGGGCCTGAGTTCAGTTCCCAGCACCCACTTGTGGCTCACAACTGTCTGTAACTCAAGTTACAGGGGATCCAATGCTTTTTCCTGGCCTCCACAAGCATGGCACATACATAGTGCACATACATACAGGCATGCAAAGTACCCACACATCGAAAATAAAAATAAGTATATTTTAACAGAGCATCATAGGCAGAAAAAGATATTTAATTACTAATTAAAAAATTATAGAACATAGAAATGGGTGCTGGTTTTATTTCCATAAAACAAACAGGAAACAGACCGAATTCCCTTTGGGCTCTGGCTTTTTTCATTCTTTCCTCCCACCTCCATCTCCTCTCTCTCACTCCTCTTCCTCCTCCTTGTCTATTACTTGGCATCTTAGTTATGTCTTCCCTCACTGCTCTGTCACTGATAGGGAGCACATTTTCCTAGACACACTGACTACTACACTGGCCATTGCTATTCCTGCCCTTTGTGACCACCGATAAAGTAATAAGGCAAAAACAGACATGGTCAAACAATGTTCTCCAACAACCTTTCCCTGTGTTAATGTCTGAGGACCCAAGTACACACACAGATATATGCATGATGCCAAGTCAAACTCACTATCATGACAACAGGAAAATTAACTCCCAGAAGTTGTTTTCATTTTCTTTCTTTATTCCTTTCTTTTTTTCTTTTTCTTTTCCTTTCTTTTCTTTCTTTCTTCCTTCCTTCCTTCCTTCCTTCCTTCCTTCCTTCCTTCCTTCCTTCCTTCCTTTCTTTCTTTCTTTCTTTCTTTTTTAGAAAAATGAGTTGTTAAGGAACAAAGTCAATTATGATACTATAGTCTGGGCCATTTTCTATTCTTTTGATGATTTTGATTCAGCTAATCACAAGGCATTTGATTCCATGTTTCCATATTCATTATTCTCTCACTATCTTATCCCTGATTGGCTCATTTTCTTGCTTGCTGGAACAAATGAATTGGCAATCCATTCAAATACAGACTCAGAATAAAATCACTTCAGTTGCTGTTATCATTTCAGAAATAAACAAGAGATCTCTACTTAGCAGGGGAGCATTTTTCCTGCATTTCATTATTTTGGAATGTGGATAATTTATCCCCATGACTTAAAATCAGTGTCTGCAATACTGATTTGGGTCATAAGCAGTGTGCTTTGCAGTCTCAGCTAAGCCACAGAGATGAGCCCAGGTTCCTCTGCCTTGCTGGGCATGGTGGCTTCATGTATAAGTCTCAGCCCTGCAGTGACCATAAGGTGATAGACACAGAGACACACCACTACATCCCCACCCCCTGCAAGAAGAACCTTTAGGTATTTGAACTGTGTTCATGTTACCCACTATTCTAACCATGGTCCAAGTTTCTGTTCACACTGTCATGAGCAGGACCCTCCTTCTGGGCATGTCAGCAATGGTTCTCATCATGGATTGCTGGGCCAGTCTTGCAATGTCCTCTCCTAGGATTGGTATCTTGTCTTCATCCCCATCTTCTCTGCAGTAAATGGAATGTGCAGACCCTGGGCAATGTCTCCCTGGACATAGTTACTATGGGATGCAGAGGTCCTGTGTGGGCTGTGGTTTGGTGGAATTTCTGGGGATAATTCCTATATCATGCCATTGTGTCTAAAGGACCTCCCAAAGGGACACCATTCTGTTGGGGTTTGATGTGAGTGACTGCAGTTTGACTTGGAAAATGCTTAGACTTCCACACTCAGAATATTGTGTTCCAGTCCATGCATGGCATGACTAGCATTCTTCTTGAGTTCATGCTTTAAAAACCAATAGCTCTTAGTTTCCTTCTGTTTCTCTGCTGTCAGTATCTTTTTGGATACCTGTCAACAGTACAACAGATAAAGATGATATATAGAATAAATAAAGATGAGAATCTGACCAGCAAGAGGTGTTGGTAAACTGCATGTGGACATGTATACCTGTCTTATCATATTGCAGCCCTATACAAACCCAAGAACACTGCAAAAAATAACAATAGTCTGTCTGTGCTGTGGGCAACGCTTCTTCTAATGACACAAAACTGAAGAGGATAAAACCACTAGTTTGAAAGATGATGGCTTGAGACAGGTTTCTTTTTTTTCCACTCTTTTACCTGAGAATTTGAGCAGCAAAAGATGCATGCATCTTTATTTGTAAAGCTATTTAATCTCAGCTCAAATTAAATCCATTCATGGCACTAATGTTTGCCTGAATGAGTGTCAGGGTCCTCTTTGTGTGGGTAATACCTGACTTGAAGAGTCAGTCTGTAGACTACAATGATGAGCCCGTCAGCTCTATTCTTGAAACCACAAGAGTCTGTCACATACACCGAGAAGAACCTGAAGTCATGCATAAGAACAAATCAACCGCTAAGAAAAGTAAGGAATGAGTCCATGAACAGCTAAGAGGTTTGATGCAGGAAATCTCTTACCCCTGGGCATATACTTACAGGTAACAGAAGACATTGCTACCCTCACATGGGAAGAAGCAGATCCTTCTGAAGTAATTATCATGTGCAAGTGAGACTTTTACAATTGCAGCCCCTCAAGACAGAGCAGAGACATGAGCTACACTGGTAACAGCTGCTCTGTCAGGTGTGAAAAAAGAAAATAAGATTCTAACACTTCTACAAAGCCTCACGAGATCAGCTCTTCAGTTCTTCTGTCTATTAGAAACACAAGCTCACACAGCGAGGCCAACATCTCCTAAGAGAAGA
Source organism: Peromyscus aztecus (assembly GCA_902168405.1). Taxonomy (NCBI): domain Eukaryota; kingdom Metazoa; phylum Chordata; class Mammalia; order Rodentia; family Cricetidae; genus Peromyscus; species Peromyscus aztecus. The sequence goes on along the minus strand of CABHPQ010124804.1, from coordinate 18,444 downwards.
ATCCACAATCAAAAGTAATTATTTCAAGCAGTGTCTAGTATCCAGTCCACAGATTTACAGAATGTTGTTATTAAACATGACCTGGGCTAAAGTGATAGACAGGCCTGCCATGGATGGCTACTCTTTCCATGCACATAAGATGCTCAGTCAAATGTACAACATCTGAGTTCCAAGGAAGAAAAAGTAATCATACAAGTGTATTTTCAAGTGTACATTCAGAAGGGGAAAAATAAATATTTCACGAAGAATCTTTTAGACATACAGGCGGAAATGGGTTGAAAGGGGCAGTGTCAATACCCAAATGGGAACAGAAAGTAAAATGCAGGTTTGTCTGAAGCTGGGAAGGGGGTAGATGAATGGCATAAAGTATGAAACCTGCAGAAAAATGTACCATGAACAAAGCTCTAGGCTGAGAAATGTGATGACCTTCTCACAGCCTAACAAGAGTCTAACAGCAGCTGAGAACGGAAATAGGGGTGAAAAGGCAGACACTGGAGCAAGGTCCCCGCCCACCCGTCTAAGCCTTCATGTGGCACCACTCCTGCCCAACTCCATCCCTTGCTCAGCAGCAAAGCATATCTATAATTGCTAAAATCCTGGAGACTTTACCAGAGGAAAACCTAAACCTGCACATGCAGGCTGTCTCCCATAATCGATGAAATTCCATTAAAAAACAAAATGGTGGTGCTGATAAGCTGTGATCCCCATAGAGAGACTATGTAGACTTTTCCCTCTGAGCTGCCTGGGCTACTTCACTTAATATAATGTTAAAACAAGACCACAGGGACCACCTGTTCTTCAGACTTTAGTCAAGAGTGAAATGGTCAGAAGGAAAGAGCACAATTGGTTTCGACTTGAACAGATGACAACACGGATTTATGCCTAAACCATAAAAAGACTGAATCTTCCAGATCATCAAGGTATGCTGGGAGAAAGAAGTCTGCAAGTTTTTTTGTTTGTTTGTTTTTTTGCTTTTGTGTGGCACTCCTCTCTGAGTACTGGTACCAGCAAGGTTTTCAGGGTAGTTTGTTTCTGATAAAGGCAGCTTCATCCCCTTTTCTCTCTGCCATTTTGAGTCTATCTCTATTCAAGCCTACTTTATACCACTCAGAGTTGTTTCAGAGTTTAGCCATTGAGACCAAGAGAGAACTGGTCACCCCCGGGCTGACTCTCAGCTTCGAGCCAAGTAGGTCAAAGCATTACTTGATAATGCTTGTTATGTTTAAGGTAAGATGCTTGGTGCTGAAAGAAAATTTAAAAACATAGGCCTATAGGTATAAGGCAAGGGCATGGTCACTCTCTGGGAGCCAGTAAGAGGTCTGAGAAACCTTTATGGAGCTTCATAGTTGTGTAATCCTGGAGCTCACTCTGCAAGATACTTATGATTTCAACTTTCTAAATCCATCATTTTCCATTTTCCTTTATGCCACTGAAAATGTAAGACAAATTCCCACCCGTCAGAGAAATAGTATGTCTACCCAAAAGAGAAATGTATCCTAGATAAGTAAGCAAGAGAAGACAGTTTACCTAATTTTAATATATTAAAAATGAGATTGGCCGGGCAGTGGTGGCGCACGCCTTTAATCACAGCACTCGGGAGGCAGAGGCAGGCGGATCTCTGTGAGTTCGAGGCCAGCCTGGGCTACCAAGTGAGTTCCAGGAAAAAGGCGCAAAGCTGCACAGAGAAACCCTGTCTCGAAAATACCAAAAAAAAATGAGATTGACCAGTGTCTTATCTTTCAAAATATTATAATTTTGTTTTAGCATATAAGATTTTAAAAAGGATTTTCTTGTATAACTTGTAGCTTATTTCTTCATATTATGTAATTATATATTAGCTGACCATAAATAATAGCATTCTAGTAAGACAGGGTATGGGGCCAAAACTTCTGAGAAATAGGTTTTATTTTCTTTTCAAATATTTATTTTTATTATGTATATGAGTATACATGTTTGTGTGGTATATGCACATGTGTGTAGATGTAAATGTGGACCAGAAGAAGGTTTCAGATCTCCTGGAGCTGGAGTTACAGATGGCTGTGAGTCACCTGACTCTGGTGCTGGGAGCCAAACTCTGGAAGCTGGGCTACATCTCTTAACTGTGGAGCTACCTCTCCAGCCCTAGGGAACTATGTTTGAAATATGCAACAAACTTATGAAATTAATGTATTGTCCTGTTCATGCAATAGGATTTGTTAGTTTTCGCTGAGATTTGTTTCAAACTTACCCCAGAGGAGAACATTTTTCAATAACAATGCAGTATGCTGATTTAGATTCTGATGCAGTCCCTTAGCACAGTAAGCACACCAGCGCTGTAAAAGGCTTAGACAACATTCATCCTTAGATCATATTCACATGGTCCAGAACTGGCTTTGCTCTTCAATTATCAAATCTGCAGCTGAAGAATTCTCTCACTCCTGATCAGATTTAAATCCCTCAAGGACGAAAGCAGACAGTTTGTAATAACTTTGCCCTTTCTGAGTTGGGACTATAATAAACTGTGCACTGTGATTCACATCTGTAATGTAAGCTCTTAGGGGGAGGTGGAGGCAGGGAATTCAGAAGTTCAAGGTCATCTCTGACTACACAGCAAGTTCTGTGTCAGCTCGGGATACATGAGACTCTCTCAAAAAATAAAAGAAGAGAAGAAGATAAAATAGGAAAGGAGAAATAAGGAGAGAAAGATAAAAGGACTGTTTAAATATTTTGATGCATTTTTACAATTTATCTAAATAATATGAACTACAGTGTCATGGAAAAACAACTTACAAATACAAATTAGTTTACTATGTATCAGTAGTCCTTCATTTGTAGTCATCTTTGACATGGACACAGACCCTCACAAATGGATTACAATTGCATATTGAGTCTCATTCTGAGCAAATTAAAGGGATACTTCACCAGAACCATGAGTGCAGCAGTGTACAACCAAATATGAGCTTATGTCAGGATTTAATTAAACATTTTCCCATGAATGCTCTTGGTTAAGAAATTATTTGTGTGGTTCTAAATGTATTTTTGGTTTTGTTGCTTCATCATCCAGCGAATCTTTAAAATCTCAGGATAATTTTAGCACATATTATTAATTAGGGTCATAAAACTGAACTTACTAAATGTCACTGATTATAAATTTGAATACAACTAGAGCAGATTTGTTCAGAGTACTTTGATAATATAATTTGTGACTATTGTTCATTTATAAAAGAAATGTCTTTGATTAATACAAATTCCAATGAGGTGTGATTTTTTTTTAATCTGTGTATTAGAAGTGAGAAAGAAGTTTTATTCCATTTATTGTTATTAAATAATGGTATTTAGTTATAAATTGATCATAGCTGGGCAATTAAAATAAAAAGTAATAGTAAATGGCTTTTTGGACTCTACTCCTCACACTGTGTTGTCTTGCCCAGCCTTAACACAGGGGAAGGTGCTTAGTCTTACTCAACTTGATATGCCATGTTTTGTTGATACTCATGGGAGACCTGCCTTTCCTAAACAGAAATAGAGAATGAGTGGATCAGAGGGTGTGAACAGAGGATGGTGGGGATAGGGACTGGGAGGAGAGGAGGAAGGCGATACTGCAGCCAGGATGTAAAATAAATAACTAAAGCTGTTTAAAATATAACAGTGAAAACATGAGCCGAAACATGAGTGAATAGTTATCCCAAATGTTCATATCTGATATATTTGAAGAGACTAGTAGTCAGTTGTTGCCTCTTGGGAACTACTTGAGTTTCTGGATGATCTCTGAATTCATTTATACCTTCATTTATAACTTGATTAATGAAACAGTTTGATAGTTTATGCATTGAGATGGTACAGGGATTGCAAATTGCTTTAACATTTTGTAAGCACACCCTCTGAATGTCCTTCTGTCCTGTGAATCACACAGACTGCGACCCCTGGAGCAGAACCCAGTTGTGGACCACATTTTGGGCATCAGAGTCATCATATTCAAGAGGAACAGTATCAAGAAACAGTATGGAAGGACAATGAACTCATGATTGGAACAACCTTGGACACTAATAGATGTTTAGTTCACATCAGCAGGAAGCTGGGACCTCAAAGAGTGAAAGAATGGACTCAGGGGTTTTAGGAGGTTTTGGAGGCCCAAAGTACTTGAATTGTAAGTGAATAATGGAGAACAATGGCAAAAGGGCTTGTTTTTAACTTTACATTGTTGTTGGTTTTTTTTTTTTTTTTTTTACAATTTTGCACATGTATTTCATACTGAACAATCTCAGCTGCAACCTCTCTATCACTCCAGTCCACCCTCCCACTCCCTGCAAATCACTTTCTAAAGCTTAGTTTATTTTATCTTGTGACCCACCAAGAATAACCAGGACTGTTTGTGTGACCTTGGGTTTGGTGTTATCTGTTGGAGACATGGAGCTACATCTCCAACCCAAACTAAAGCATTGTGTTAACTCCACAGCCTGATCTGGTGTGGTGATGCTGAACTTGAAGAAGAGCTCTAGCTTGAGGGAGCAGAGATAAAGGAATGAAATTGGATGTGCTTTTGACTCAGTTATGGCTGCGAGATTAAACATGTGCTTCAATATTCAAAATTAAACCAACATGATATATACATATCATCCATAAAAATGAAAGGTATACAGACAAAAGCTGTAAAAAATATTTTTTTTCAGAATCAAGAAAATTAACCAAAGTGTAGAAATGATGCACCATTAAAAAAAATGGCTCTACATTTCTAAGAAATGTGAGCCTTATAGTATTTTAACTTTCCCTAGTCTTTCCTTCTCTGTTCCTCAACTTTTATGGTTGATGTCATGCCAACAACCTCAAACAACATGAGAACTGGAAATGAAGCTGCCACAGGAGAAAGAAACCAGGTTTAGAGTTTTCCTCACATCATCATCAACAAAGAAACTTCATCTTTTTTAAAATCATCCTTAAAAATTTTCTACCTGCAGGGATTTTATTTATTTGACCTGGGTTTCATCCTCTTCATTAAAACAGCTTACATGTTTCAAGAATATTAGTTAAAAACTACCTGTTGTCATTGCTTAACAATCATAGTTCTCTACAACCAATAAAGGATAAAGAAAAGCTGAACGTGAAAAAGAAAGCTGTGGAACGGTAAGACAAGGTATACAAAGAGAGTTTTAGAATCTCTAATATATGTGTAGTCATTCAGAAAGTCAGGAAGATGTGAAGGTCTGTGATTATGGCTAGCAATGTCCTAAGAAGGCTATCCTGGCTTGACCAGGGAGCTCTGTGCATGCAGATTGGCGACCTGCTTCTTGGAAGGTTGGAATATGTTTCCCAAGTGCTCAGCTCAGAAACAATTTCTGGCTGATTGTAGTTCTGGGCATTGGCATTATGGTGAACTGACCAGCAACACTACTGACCAGGAACTGTGATGACAGCACCTAACAGAGAATACTTGAGCCAAGGAATTAGCTCAGGAAAGTAACTACTGGACAAACAGCAAAAGACAATAAACCAAGGAAGCTTGGGGATCGGGTTTCTAGGGTTACCACAAACTATCACTTAAGAACGCCATCCTTAGTAAAATATCAGGAGGTGAGGAGATAGGAGAAAAGAAAGTTGTTTGGTCTATGGAAAATAGAATCTGTGGGACCGAAGCAATGGTGTATGGATCATATTTGAATAAACAGAGAAAGTAAGCACACAGAAAATTCAAATAACAGCTCCCTTGTAAGAAAACAGCATGGATCCCAGAATATTTGAGTAATTAATATTCAATTTTTTAAGTTTATTATTTGATATAAAACCTTTTATGTACATATATTTCTATTATGTGATTTTTTTTTTTGGTTTTTCGAGACAGGGTTTCTCTGTGTAGCTTTGTGCCTTTCCTGGAACTCGCTTTGGAGACCAGGCTGGCCTCGAACTCACAGAGATCCACCTGGCTCTGCCTCCCGAGTGCTGGGATTAAAGGCTATTATGTGATTTTTAAAATATTTTAATTGTAAGTTAAATTCCAGAAACTTGTGATTTGTAGGTATGTAAAGTACACTCTCTTTCTAAGTGAAACTTATCTGTTAAATCCCCATATCCATCAGAAAGTTTAATATTGAAATGTTTTGTTTTCAAAGATCTACATAAATAGGTATGCTGTGCATATTAATGTACAAGAGGCCACATACAAAGACATCATGAAGGTTTCGAATAATAGTGCAAACCATTATATAGATGAACCTATAAAACTTCACAAGTCAGTCAATATTTAAAGTATGGTTGATTTTTTTAAACCATTAACAAGTTACTTCCTCTTTTACTTGGAATTAAAATGTGTTCTACCATGATTTTAATGCAGCGTTAATGATCCTAATAGACATTAGCATAACCTCAAACAATTAACATAATTCTACAAAGTTTACTTTGTGTTTTAGCATATTCTTGCAATTAACCTTTAACTTCCTTAATAAAACCATGAAATGCATTTTAATTTATAACAAGGCTTAATCTACATATTCTTGTGCATAACATAAAAATGCTAAATAAACAAGCAGGGTCTCAAGGCCTAGGTCATTCTTCCTAAGATTCTCATCAAGGAATACTTAACAGGGACTAATATCTGGGAAGAATGCCCCCTATGTAAAGAGAAGAATGAACACACTTTACGTCTCTAGACTTTTTACATCATGCCAATGTAAAAGCATAAAAAGAGTAAAACATAAGCATGAAAGGCAGATCTGCAAGTAGCCTTCAGGACAGACAGAGCAACAGGTTGTTGCAGTTCTTACCAGAAACATGGACGAGACCAACATTTCCTGTAATAAGGAATTTTCCTAGGTCTGAGTTGTTGAAGTGCAAAACAATGCACACTACACTTGAGTCACAAGCCATCTCAGTTCCCATGATGTTGAGAGTAACCAGCTGTGCTGTCCCTCTTTATACCATTGTCACATCAGCTTGCCCTGATGTCTTTACACTTATCAGGAGGTCATTCTTTGACTTTGTGGGGCTTGTGCTCTAGTGACCAACCAAAGTACTTGGGGATTTTTAGAATTGCTGATGCCCAGGCCACATCCTTAGCCAGTTTAAGTGTAATCTATGATGGGACCTTGGCGTGAGTAGCTCTGGTTTTAGTTTCTAGATGATCACAGTGTACAGCTCCACCTTGTGAGCTCCATTTTTTCTGTCTATAAAATCAAGCAGGCTCAACCTGGTACAGAATAATAATTACATAAAGAGAGATGTGCAGGAGCCATTCAGAGGCTTAAGCAAACTTGTGGGCAGAGTCAGGAGCTAGATCCTCTAGGCACAGGACTCAAAGTGACAGCCCACTAAGAGGGGTGTCCACAATACTATTGGATAGAGTTGACCTTGAATGTCATGTTGTAAGGGTATGGAATACTGAAAAGCATTTTGGGTTGAAGGAACTGCTGATGGCTCCTTGCGTGACAGTGCAGCTTGATTTAGCTTCTGCCATACATCATCCTAGGTGAGGAGGCTGCTGTGTGCTGTGAGACTCTGAATACCTTCCGAGTTACTGTTCTGAGTACTCCCTCTTCTACTCTCTGGCCAGCAAAGAGTAGGGGTGAGAAACACATGTTTTCATTCTGCTCCTGTCAGCCTGGACAGAAACCAGTCAGGATGACTTTATCTATGTGCAAGAGGTCTAGAAAGCATAGTGAGGATGGCTGTGTGTGCAGATAAAAAGAAAAGCACAAAATGGGCACTGGGAGCCAGCCCTCACTCACCACAGCAATCACCACAGGGATCATAGGATCCCTCAATGCACATCTCCATGAAGCTTGATACAATGGTTGCCTCTGTTGTTGGCTTTTTGGGGGAGAATGGAGAAAGGTCTCAAATGACACTTCAGAAGGAATATTACTTAGTCATTTTCCCCTTCAACATTGTGAATATATAGTTGAAATGTATCTTTACCTCCTCTTGCTCGATTTTTTTTCCTAGAGAAATGAGCAGTTGAAACACTATGGCAAACAATATAAAAGTCCAGCTTGGAGCACCTCCATGTCTCTGAACGTTTGCGCTAAGGCACAGACAGGGAAACTGAGGCACATGAATAATGGGGACCTGCCAAAGGGATATGGAGGCTAATCTACATTCAGTTGGCTATGACTCAAAGCTGGTAGCACAAAGATAATAACAGAAAGTATAAGATAAATATCGCTAGCATTAAACTGACTCAATTTGATGAATAAATAAAGTATGTAAGAAAACAAATCCTACTTGCAGAATTGAAAATGATTTCTCTAAGTATTCATCTCTGGATGGGTGGACTACAACTCTATGAGCTTTAATTTTGAGATGCCCTTAGTAACTCTGATTTAACATTCCCTGAATAGAAGTGGGAGTGATGTTACTTCACAGTGGAGAAACTCACGAACGGGATCTGCTGTTAGCACAACACCAAGGGAAAAAAAGTCACACTGAAAACGATGATGCACCAAACTGGCCCCTTTCTCATGTGACTGCTTTGTGCTAACATGCTTCTCATTAACTGATCCAACTGCAAGATGTTAAAATGAGAGTTTGACTGAGCCAATATTTTTATGTAATGTGGTAACAATAGTACTTTATTTCTGTGTCTTCTTTCCCCAAACCCTGACATAATGAAAGAAAAAAACAGAAATAGTGCAATCAGACAAAAAAAAATGCAACTCTCAAAATTTGAAAAAGTAGCTGAACAGTATTTCTCAAGGCTTCTGGGATCAACCAAAGTCAGATAAACTTTCAGAAGTGTCCAAAAGCCATTAGGGGCCTCAAGGAGACAGGGATGGTGCAAGAGTGTCTTCAGTTGAAAAAAAATGGCAATAGTTGAAAGTTTAGGAAGTAGTAATCAGGTATTTTTATTCTTGCTGCACAAGAAACTAAAATGTGTCATGCATGCAAAACAACAGACATGAAATGTAAAGGAAGGAGGAGGCATATGAGTATGGTATCCATGCTTGCCACGAGAGAGAAAGAGAAAGCATAAGGTAGACCCTTCCTTCTCTTTGGGTGGAGAATGTTCCAAAATATCTAAGTTTTACTTCCATAATGCTGATGAGCATGCATTCTTGTATATGAGATGTGTATACTAGTCTGTATGTAAAAAGTGCTGCAAGGGATCCAGGCAGAATGGGGCATACTTGCATTTCAGGCACTTGGGAGAGGGGTATCAGGAATTCAAGGTCATCCTTGGCTACATAAGACTGTCTGGAAAAAACAAAAGTGAAATGATCTTCAAGAAATTACTTTAATACCCACACAAAAGTATTTGTAGGTTTTGTATGAATTTTAGTAATTCTCCTCTCTTTTGTCTTCTTTTTAAGAACACTATGCAGATGAGCCTATACAAGCTGACTCCCCCCACTCCCGTTATTTGAAGTGTATTGATGGCTATTGTCAAACTCCCTGAGATAAATTCCATTTTAAGAGGTAAAAGGACAGCACTCCACTCTAGTCTCTCACCCTCCTAGGAAGAAGTACCAAGGAGTAGGGTCCTCCAATCTCAGCCTGGTTTAATGGCTGCATTCATCAAAATGCTAATTTATGTTGATTTATCAAGACATGATGATTGTGGTGATAAGGCTTCCTGATTTGTGCTTCCAAAGCAGAAGTGTACTTCGATGATGGATGTGCCTCCCCCATTGCAGAAATGGATCTTATTCTGCAGTTAATGTTTCATAGAACTGACTTCATTAGGCAGAACTTGGCTAATGACATCATGAATTTGTTTCATTTTATCAAATTGCATTAATTAGGGAAATGTGCTAAATGTGAATGGTGAAGAAACATGCTCTTTTCCCTTGGAATAACGGAAGAAAAAACAAGGTAATTGGATTAATTTGCCCTTCTTTTTCTTTCTTTTTTTTTTAAACCTTCATTAACTGGAGATATGAAGATCTTTTTTCAACATGAAAGCATAGGCGAGTTTGTGTTAACATGATTCTTATTAGTCAAGTTAATTGCAGGAGTTTTAAGTGAGAGCTGGACTGGACTTGTGCCAGGGTCTAAGACATTTGATAATAAAAACCAAAGGTTCCCTATAATGGTTTTTAAAAGCCCCAGCAAGCCCTATGTTTCTTTTCATGGTTCTCTCAGTTATTTATCTTTGATGTGTTTATCATCATGCTCCCAGTCTGACATATTCATAACATTATTCATAACCCAAGAGTTTCGTTGGGGATAATGGTGCACCATAAGCATAGTCCTACCTCACCAGGATCTGTGTAGGTCATTTAACACATTACTGTACTGTACTTAGTTACAGGAAGAGAACGCCCAATGTCTGAAAGCTGCATCATTTGCATGTGACTATAGGTGTTCTCTAGACTGGAGGGAAATAGGTAACTTTCCTTAATGAGGAAGCATACTTCTTAATCATTCTTTGATGGAAGAATGCCATTCTAGTACATCTGGAGACACATTCCCTGATACTGCCATGGAGCCTGAAGAAGGTTGCTCCAGATTTCACTCCTCATGAAGACATTCCTAGGGACATGACACACATCACATGAATCACAGTAGGTCCCTGCTGTGCCCCAGGGTGAGGTCCTCTTCATGCTCAGTACTGAGCATCCAGGACTGTCATCATAACACACAGTTTAGGGTGCGTAGTGCAGACAGATGCCAACATCAAAGTCAGAATGAATGCAAAAGGTGTGTGTTTCATTTTTTTTTCTTTTGAAAAAGAACTTTGTTAGTGGGGTTAAGAGTAAAATCTTTTTTTTTAAAGCATGGATTTTAAAACAAACAAAAAAAGCTAATATCAGGGCCATCTTTTAGAGAAATATGATGTGCAGCTATTCAGGGGTTGTGGAGATGGTTCAGTGGGCAAAGGAGCTTGCCATGCAATCCTACAGACCTGAGTTTGATGCCCAGAACCCACACAAAGGAGGTGGAAGGAGAGGCTGCCTTCTTATAGATGCCCTTTGTTCTCTGACACATGGTGCACTCACACAATAATAAATAAGCACTGTTCACCAAGGTACACACGTGTGCAGGACACATTCACGAGCAGCAAAGTGTAATGGTTCACTGGTCTCTATCTCTCTCTCTCCCTCCCTCCTTCCCTCGATCTTCTCCCTTCTTCCCTCCCTCCCTCCCTCCCTCCCTCCCTCTCTCCCTCCCTCCCTCCTTCCCTCCCTCCATCTCTTCCTCCCTTCCTCCATCTCTTCCTCTAGGATATAGTTTACTACATACATGATAGACTGCTCTTCAAATAAATTTCACAACCTTAATTTTCAGTCTGACTTTGAAACGTGCGTTGACGAAAGTACCCATCTTCCTTCTCCTAGGCTTCAGTCTGGCCACGTCTAAAATAGGAATTCCCACCAACTTTTTATTTTCCTATGATCTGAAAAATCATAAAAGAAGACGTGAAAATAGGAGATGGTCTTGCTAGAAAGAATAGATTCAGCAAGAGAGGGGGCAATGAGAAGCAGGAATGGGAATGAAAGTGAAAATGTAATTCACTGGGTAAATTCATGAAACTGTCAAACATAAGTTTTCTTTAAAAGTCACTTAGCTATGTTAGAGTCACTGTATTTTATTGTATTAATACTGTTAGTTAATGAGCTATTTAAATAAATGTATTATGATCCCCTTCCTAATTTAAGTATTAATTGAAACAATTAATATGAAAGAGATATATAAAATGGCCCTTTGTTCTCTTTTATTGAAAATAGATTCTTTTCGCATATAATACATCCTGATGAGTTTTCCCTTCCCTCTATTCCTCCTAGTTCCTTCTCCCCTCACCTGCCACCAGGATTCACTCCATTTTTGTCTCTCGTTAGAAAAAAGAAAATGCCTCTAAGAGAGAAGAACAAAATGTAACAAAATAAAACAGGGTAAGATTAAACATAAAACATCACATTGAAGTTGGACGAGGCAAACCAACAAAAGGAAAAGAGCCCAAGAGAAGGCACAAAAATCAGAGACCCAACCATACTCAGGAGTCCCATAAAAATGCTAAACTGAAAGACACATATAAATGTGTATACATATATGTATACACATGTATATATATGTATACATATACATACATACATACATATACATACATACACACACACACACACACACACACACACACACACACACACACACACACACATATATATGCAGAGGACCTGGTACAGACCCATTTAGACCCTGTGCTTGCTTTTACAGCCTCTGTGAGCTCATATGAGCTTGGCTCAGTTGATTTAGAGGGCCTTGTTCACCTGGTGTCCTTCACTCCCTTTGACCCTTACGCTCTTCCTGTCTCTTCTGCGGGGTTCCCTGAGATTGGAGGGGAGGTATGTGATAAAGACATCCCATTAAGAGCCATGTGTTCTAAGGTCTCTCTCTGTGTGTAATGTCTAGCTGTGGGTCTCTGGACTGGCTGAATAAGGCACTGATCTATAATATAGCAGAATATCATTAAGAGTCATTTTATTGTTATGATTCTGTTACAATATTGCTAAGAGGCATTTTATTTTATTTTTTAATTTTATTTGGTTTTACCCCAGGTCTCTGGGCTATCTAGTCTCTGGTTCTTGGTCACCCAAGTGGTATTGAGTACAGGCTCCATCTCCTGAAGTGGGCCTTAAGAGAAAGCAGTTATTGATTAGTTACTCCCAGAAGCTTCATGCCCTAGCATATTTTGCAGGCAGGACAGTATTTCAGATTGAAGGTTTTATAGCTAGATTGGTGCTTATGTTTCTCTTTTGATGGCATGTAGAATACCTTCTCATACTAAACACTAGAAAGTAGGGGTGAAGGCTCTATGTAGGCACCAACTCGACCTCTTCACGTTCAATGAGTTGTGTGGGTGTTGTCTTAAGCAATGGAGCCCCACTGTCAGCAGAGTGTAATCTATTGTCTTGGCAACAGCCTGGGTTGTTCAGGGATTCCCATGGGGACTCCTTTGACCAACAACTCGATTGTATGTAACTCTGTCCTTGTGCCTGGAGCTTTGTTTGGTGACAAGAGATAGTCATTTGGGACTCTGTCTTCCTCATTATTTGGAGACTTTGTCAGGATCACATTCAAATATTTTATGTAGTTTCCACTGCATTTTGTTTCCATATCATCCCTCAATTCTACCTGTCTTTCTCCAAATTCTTTCCCTCAATCCCATTTCACCTCCCCCACCCCATCTGATTCTTCCATTCTCATCCCCTGGGCACTCAGTTTGCCCATAAAATGATTCTATTTCCCCCCTCTCATGTGTCTCCATGTGTCTCTCTGAGTCCCTTCCTCTATACCTGTCTTCTAAGAGTCTGCAGATTGTAGCTTGGCTATCACTTATTTAATGGCTAATGTCCATATGTAAGTGAATACATACCATATTTATCTTTCTGGGTCTGGGCTGCCTCACTCAATATGATTTTTCTAATTCTAGCAAATACCCATTATTATCAAGAACATTCCTTTGTTACTGATAATTGCCCAAAAATTACCTCCAAAAGTTTCTTCTTATATGCAGTAAAATCTTTATGCCCAAAAGATGAGCTACTAAGGTGATGTAACCACTGTCAGACACTGAGGTTTCCTGGCACTTGGATGCCATTCATGTCTAGGGAGTAAAATACAGTTAAGTAAGATACAACTTAACTCTCATTAAGTTGTAAGTGGACCCCTCGCAGGAATGGTGGGTTAAGAAGACTCAGTGAGAACACATAAGGAAGCGTGGACTCAGATTTTCATTTCTTGTCATGTTGTCCTCCTTTGGGATCTCTGGACATGACATTTTCTATCCAGCAATTTGCCTTCCTTTTAATGGAACCCTGTGCTTGTCTGTCCTACAATGAACAGAGAAAGATAAAAGCAAGACCCTCCAAGCCACAGCACTCTAATGTTTATGTTGAGTGACTTTTCCTTGGTGTTCTTTTTCTTTTTGACTTTATTACATAAATGGACCCTTATTATCCCATCATGGTTTGCTTTTCAGTCACAAGTACACTCCAGTAGACGAAAGCATGGCTGGTGGCAGGCTTATTGAAATAGATGGATGTACTTGAGGGGGATGTAGGTCTGTGCAGCCACAGCTTCAGAGAAACCATGCAGCTGCTAGGGGAAGGGCTGCCCATCTGCCCTATGCTCATCCCAGGGGTTGCCCTGAGGTTCTGCTAAGGTTGTGGTTAGACTTCTGGGAGTCTCCCACCAAGAGGCCACAGCAGAAAACATTCTGAGTCTCCAAAATTTCAACCAGCCCTATGACGTCCAGCTGTTTCCAAGTGCGCTTTACATCCAGGCATTCCTCCAGCTTATGATGGCTCCATGACAGTGACACATCCAATGAAAACTATATCTTGGGGTTTGAACCTGGTGATGCTCTAAAGAGACTGGGTAGAAAAGGCAAGCCTGAGCCTAGTCAGCTGAGACCATACCTGGAAACAACCAGTGTACTGCAGAGACTGAGTTGTTAATGTAAGATCCAGTCAGAATATAAAAGGACATGATGTGTTATAAATGAGCAACAGGAAGCAAGGCTTGCAGGGGAGTATCTGCAATCTCCATACTGTACATGAGGAATGGAAAGCCCAGATTTATGGCTTGCCTCAGTCACCTAGTGAGATCATATCTTTAAAAGAAACAAAGTGAGTGAGAAGACGTTTGCAAACCCATTAAACTTCAGTAGTGGATCAGTTCATGGACCAAGAATAGAGAGTGAAACTATTAGAACCTTCTACAAGAGGAAAAAAACAATAATACTAGTGGAAACGGCAAAAATGATTGGTAAGCATAGCAGACTTGGCAAGGACACGGGACCTGCTGGAGCTTCATTGTGCAGCACTGTGTTAACAAGATGCCTGCCCTGTCTGGCATTCAGTTTTACCTCCTGCAAAACGAGAGCATTTTATAGCATGGTGCAGCATCCTGTACATTTCTGGATTCATTTTCTGGATTTGTAAGATGAGTCCAGCCTCAGAGGAATCTCTTCCAATTCATCAGCTATCAGATATTTTTACTTTCTTTCCCTTTGAAGAAGACATTCAGTAGAAATGAACATATCGAACTAAAGTTGGGGCCCACTATGGGGATGCTCCAAGCCTCATTTGTCCTCAGTCCACAAAGATCTGTAGAGTGGACCAGGTGGGCTGGACCTCATAGAATAGGAATATCAGCTCTGCAGCTGCAGAAGCTCACATGATCTGAATGATTGCTGTCACCACCTGCCTTGGTTGCATACAGCCAAAGTATAATAACAGATTAGCTACCAGGGTCTCTTTTTAATGTTCACAATTCTCCACTAGACTGTAGTAAGTGATTTTCCTTTTCCCTCCCTCAGCCTTACATTCTGTTTCAGAAGCATTTAGTCATATTTAACTCAGAGGATGTTGTGAATGTATCTCTGTTCCCTTAGCTCTCCCTGCAGGGTTTAACTACTGAGTATAAATAATTTAACCAGTGCATTGGGCAACAAAGACATGCCATCCATCAAAGATTAAATCAATGAGAGTCTTGTAATCCCCACATCTCTTTAATCTCTGTTCTGTATGAGAGTCTAAGACTTGATACCTATAAGGACATAATGGTGGTGGGGGATATATGCAGTCTACTGACAGAAGCTGGCTTTTAGGGAAAAGATTTGTTTATTTATTTATTTTTTAAATATTTTAATTATGTATATGTGTCTGTGGGAGGGTATATGTGCACATTATAGCAGCCTGTGATGGCTGGAGGCATCAAATCTCTCAGGAGCTAGAAATCACAGGTGGGTATGAGCCTGCTGGTCTGATGCCTCTGAAGGAATAGTGAGTGTTATTAAATACTGAGCTATGTGGAAACTTTCCTCACATCATAAAAATCTTAAATTAGAACTTCCTTGAAATCAAGGACTGCCTTAAGGAAAAATTGTTACAAAAGTTTATTTGGGGGTTGTGTACCCTGGAGACTGATGTCAACTCCAACCAAACAGAACAGTCCATTCCTCCAGCATTTTTTGTAGAACTGGGCAACAGTAGGTTTCTTAGTCCTTTTATTCATGACCTCCAAGTGGCCTGCCCCCAAGGGACACATCCTACAGAAGAGGCCATGGAACAGCCCTTCACTCTCCTGACCCTGTATAGACCTCCTTCTGCGTCATCAGGGCAGTGAGCCAGTTGCTTTCCTCAGTCAGAAATCTCAGAGGAGTCTCCGAAGCACATAGGGAATTTCAGTGCCACCAGGGGAGAATTCAGGCAGCGCAAAGCCAAGTGGTTAAAACATGGGCCCACAGTTCAGAGCTTCCCAGGAGAACAGTGACCCTGCCTGCAAAGTCCACCAGCTATTAGCACTGCTCTTCTCAGAGCTCTCTAGTGCCTAGACATATTTTATCAGGCTGTCCAGCTAATCCGCCTAGGAAGTGGAGAGGCTGTCAGAGTGACTGGGAGCTGCCTGGCTGAAGCTATAAACTCTATGTGGAAGCACTTGTAAATGGGTAGTGTATAAATTATGCATGCTAGTAATTAAATTAAAGGCGACAAAGGAAAAGAATCTGGCTTGGATCTTTTCAGTAATGTGGAATCTTAGCTGAGGGCTTAGGGAAACCTTTCTGGCATTTTTGGATTTTTATAAATTTATTATTATTATTTTGTGAGGCTTGGGCACAATACATTTTCCCCTCTGTGCAGAAAATAATGCACAAAGGTAAAATGAATTACATAAATCCTAATTTATGGGACCAAATCGGCTTTTGAATATTATGATGACTTCAAAGCACTGGAGGATGCACGTGATAGGAAGCTGAAAGGCAGACTGTTTATTAGGTTTTTGAAAGAACTTTAAAGATTGCCCAAGTTCTTGGTTGTTGAAGAAATTTAACCGAAAGTCGGGAATATTTGATAGAACTGACACACATTAAGATAATTATAAATATTAGTACCAAGTCTGTCTTTGACTTGAGCATCAAGAGATGTGGGTTAAATGGGGGATATTGTTAACTACTGGTGTGAAACTAAATTAACTAATCTTTATCTTTGATGTGTGTGTGTGTGTGTGTGTGTGTGTGTGTGTCTGTCGGTGTATGTTCATATATGTGAGTGTGGGTATGAAAGTACTGTAACACATGTGTGGAGGTCAGAGGCCACCCTTAGGTGTCTGTCCTTGAAGTCCACCTTTGTGAGGCAGTCTCCCTTGTGGTGTACAGCTTTCTACAACAGGCTAGCTGACCTGTGAATGTCTCAGGGTTCTCATGCTTCTGCCTCCCACCTCATAGCAGGTTCTCTGAGGTCACTGACATCCTGCTGCCTCAGTCTCCAATTGAATTCTTGGAATCTGCACTCTGATCCCCACCCTTGCATGGCATGTGCTCCATGCACTGAGCCATCTTCCTAGACCAATTAAGTTACCTTCAAACTGAAAGGTAGACCTCCCATCTGAAATTTTATGATTTTGTGTCTGTAGGTTAATTATGAACCAAATAGCTTATGATAAAATTTTATATATAGTGACATTTAAATTAGTGTATTGATACACTCCATATAGCTTCTAATTGATATACACTACGACTTATTTATGTACAAATAGTAGCTTATTAATGCAAAACTACAGCTTACTGGTATGCAAACTACAAATTGTGATGTACAAACAGAAGAGTACACCTTTCAAAGCTAAAGTGCATCTCATTGCCAGATATGTCAATGCTGGAGCTCCATGGGGGTTGTTCTATATTAGAGTAAGGTGGTCTTACATTAATGTGGGACTTAAAATATAGAGTCAGCTAAATTTGGATATTTAAAGTATTTCACACTGAGTTGTTTCATGAGTGTGGTTTGTGTTGTGAGAAAAATACAAAGCATATTCACTGAGGTGTCTATCAATGAAAATGAGGATATTCTGAGTCTTAGAATGTGCTGACTGTTTTCTGTTTCCTATTCCAGCCTAATTTTTAAATTAACCACATATCACTGACCTATTATCACATCAACTTATGGTTTGAACAGTGAGACTTAGAAATCTACACATTTGCAAATTTTACAAAGCCGATTCTGAAATGAAAACAATGATAAGGATTCACCTCAGCATCCTAAAACCCAGGAGCTTCTAACTAATACTTATATGCAGTTAATAATATATTATAATATAGTTATGGCTATGCCAGTGGACATCAGCCTAAATATTACAAAGTGGAGAATACATAAGCATTTATGAATATGATATTTGAACTTAAATCCATATGGTAAACTCACAGGTTGAGAAAAGATCTTCTGATGCATTTAAAACTGCATATTAGCCTAGGTAGCAAGGGCACACTTTTCAGCTCATGACATATCGTAAGTAAAATAAAATGCAAACTCATATTCTCATAGTAGACAGTGACTCCAGCTGTTAGACATGCAAATTGAACTTTCTTGAGGGGATGTTAAATTAATCCATGAAGAATCAGTTGGCTCAGCCTGTGTCTGAGTGGTTGATGTGAAGGGAATATCATGCAAGGATACACCAAGAAGGAACAGGACGAGCTAATGAGAACAGCAGAACAGTTAGAGAGGAGGTGGTGGGGCTAGGGATGAGCTATCCATGGTG
>CABHPQ010124803.1:0-12715 GCA_902168405.1 Peromyscus aztecus | reverse complement strand
CCCCCAGAGAAGAAACCAAAGGTCGGAAATGAAGCATGTGACTAGTACCAGCTAGAGTCAACCTGTCTCAAGCTGGGCCAGCTGAATAAACCCTAGATCCTAATTTTATTTTGTTTAATGTGGGATAGGGTCTCTATGCTGTCCTGGAAGTCAGTATGTAGACTAGAGAGATCCACCTATGTCTGCCTCCTGAGTGCTGGGTTTAAAGATGTGTACCACTACACCCTGGATCCTCTTGACTATTTATATGGAATTTGTAGGAATTCCAATGAGAAAACTGTTCAAAGGGGGTCAGATACCTTCCCAGGCCACAGCATATGGGCAGCTCTCTTGTATAATATTAGGGGGCCAGCCTTAATATTATACATCCCAGGGGCTCAGGAGAGAGAACTACTAACGGCGAGGACTATTTTCAGAAAATAGAATCTCATCACACCGAGCTCTATAGTCCACTTGCTTTAATTCCTCTGGCATAACATCCACATATACACAGCTTCAGTTCTGCTCTCGTGCCTAGCTCCTCTCTTGCCTGATTTCTCTGTTTATCTACTGCTCCCTCTAAGTTCTATCTTAATTCTCTTGTCTTAATTTTGCCTCATCTAGGTCCTTTTCACCTTGTTCTTACCCAGCTAGTACTTCCCCATCTGACTCTTCCTCATCTTCCATCTTGTTCCTCTAGTACTCTCTTCTAGCCCTTCAATCTAGTTCTTCCCCATCTCCGTTTGTTCCTCTCAAGTTCTTACCCATCTAATTCTTCCATTCTCTTTTCTCTTCTCCATCCTTCATGTGCCCTGGAAGTCCTGGTATATATACACTTACAAACAGTATTCCCTTAGCAGTGCAAAGCCAGGCTTCCAGGGTCAAATGGAGGGGTGATAAGAATCACATAGGGAGGCAATAACCGTTAATTATCATTTGCAACCCCAAAGGGAAGTGACCAGTGGGGAAATGAATTAACTAAAGGCTAGATTCAGGTAATATCTAAGAAGAGGGCTCTTATGTTCTCGCTATAATCTTAAACATGATTGGTAGAAAATGTTAAGAATCTATAAGTTGCTAGGTCAATGGGAGAAAATAAAACTGTCTTCTTTTTTCCTGTGGCTCCCATCTGTCCAAGCTATCTGCCATTTTTTCTGCAGGGTGGGGGAAAGTGTGCTCGGTCGCTAGGCAACCTGTGTACAGCTAGATGCCTCTGGTGATAGTTAAAGGGAGATCTGGAACTGGAGGTAAGGTTTGGGAAAGGAGGAAGTTAAGCTTAATTGGCACATCCGACAGGCCTTCTCAAATGGGTAGCCTGGATGCTTAAGTCTGTTCTTAGAGAGTACAGAGGTATCTCTGATAAGGTACTTTCCTCCATCTGGGGATGGACCTGGCCGGATGCTGCCAATGATAATTACAGGGAGGCTTGAACTGGGGTTCTGGCTGAGCATAGCTATCAGTGCAGAAGGTTATCTAAATATTCCTAGAAGTGGTTAGGTAAGGAGTTAAAGGTCTATAAAGTTAGTAAGGCTGTAAGAAAGGAGAGTCCGAGCTAAATTGTGTAAAGCTATTACTTAACATCCACCTGAACTAGGTGGTGTCTCTTTGTGGAATTTACCTTAAATCAGGAGACTTTCATGTGGACTGTTATTACTGCTAGTCCTTGAAAGTAGCTAAAGGAGATATCTGATCCCAGAGAAAGCCTTTCCTGAGGCTGTTCTCCAAATACTTGGAATGTGTATGTCCAGAGAGTGACCAGTCCACACTGTTAGCCCTTCTTAGGGAAAAGTCAATTGGGAAAACTATGAAGGCACACATGATTTTCATAACAGAATACAGCTGATATATAACAAGCCAAGAAACACCAAAAACTCCTTGGGATTTGGCTTCCTCTGGCGGAATTCCCTGATTCCTCCAGGTAGTGACTTTGCCATAACCAGCTGAGTTCTTATGATATATTCCTGTGGCCTGCAGCACAGCTCCACATCCTGGCTCCTGCCCTAGCCTATGTGCTGTGCCGCCCAGATGCTGTATTGATGTGGGAGCCACTAGTATTGCTTGGTAGAGTCTGTGATGCTTCAAGAGTGGGGATGTTGGAGAACTAACCCAACCATTGTCCCTACTGGGTCACCTGGGTAGTAGAGCTCAGTGAGACTTAGGGGAAGATGGGATCAGCCCCAGATCAGCAAATAGTACCCCCCCTTTCTCCCTTCCCAAGCCGCCTTCTAGCTCCCGAGTGAGGTCCCTCACCATTGGTATGGTTCCATTTGGGTGCCATGAGAGTCCTCTGCTTTAGAAGTACTCCTCAAGCAGTGTTCTTGGGTTCCAGGTTCTGAGTGGACAGGCTTTCAGTTCCTGAAGTCTCCTTGGAGAGGCCTCACTGGGGAGAAAGGAGGCCAGCTGCCACAGCCATTGTGATGTCTTCAATGCATAGGCCAGGGGATTTTGTCTCTACTTCCTACTGGAGGGGTGCCTGCTCGTGGCTCAGCTTGGAGGACCCTTCCATATTCCCTACAGCAGGTTGAAGCTTTGTGAGCTGGGTCAGGAGACCAACTAAGACCCTGAGTAGTGTGAGTCCAGTAGAGGCATCCAACACTATCAGTTCCTTCCAATTAGAATGGAGGTAAGTATGGAACCAGGGCCTAGTGTCACTGGCCTGTGATACCAGCACTTAGGAGGCTGAGGCAGGAAGGTGGAAAAATTCAAAGACATTCTGGGGATCTGTACTGAGTCCTTGTCACCAAAAGAAAGAAAGGAAAGGAAAAGAAAAAGAGCTCCCTGTTGTCAGCAATACATCTATAAGCCCAGTGCTCAAGAGGCAGAGACAGGCGATTACTGTAAATCTGAGTTCAAAGCCAAGTGAGGTTGGGTCTATGTAGTGAGTTATAGGCTAGCCTGGACTACAAAGAAAAATTCTGTCTCAAAACAAAACAAAACAAAACAAAAACAGGGCTATAAAAGTGGCTTAGTTTGTAGAGTGCTTGCCAAGCATGCACAAACCCTGGGTTCAGCCCCCAGCACTAATGCTCTGTGTGGTGACATACACCTGTAAACCAGCACCGGAGAGGTGGAGGCAGGGGAATTGGGGGTCCAAGGTCATCTTCAACTACATAGTGAGTTCAAGGCCAGTCTAGGCTATAGGAGACCTCTCTCAAAAAAATAAAAATAAAAAGCTAAGTATGGTTACAGTGTCCACACATACATGCATGCAAACTGTGTGTGCCTTCTCTGAATCCAGTCACCCCCTCCTGCTAATTTAGCTCCAGGAAGCCCAGGAATGCCTGCCTCTCTTTACCTCTGTACCTCACCTTGCATCTGTAGAATGGATATAACAATAGCAACCTTGTAGGGGTTTTGTTTGTGAGACAGGGCCTTGAACTTGGGATGTAGCCTAGGCTGGCCAGGAACTCAGTCTTCCTGCCCCAGTTCCTAAGTGCAGAGTTACAGTTGGGAAGCCCTTCTTCCAATAATTCTACATGTTGTCAAGGTGGTGCCACACCCAGCTTTTTCAGTGCTGGGTGTCCACCCCCAGGGCTTTGTGCATGCTAGGCAAGAACTCCATCCACTGAGCCACATCTCCAGCATAGATAGCTGACCCATGCCTGGCCATCTTTGGACTTAAGCATCCAAAGATTTGTGGAGGGGGTGGTCATGGAATTAGTCCCTACCAGGTGCACAACTGCACAACAAAATGCTGGCGAGAGTGGAATTGAGGTGTAGGTGTGTGAACTGTTCACTGCACATTTATTCCAGTATCTCCGTATGCCTGAATATTTTAAATTAAATTTAACGTACAAAGTAAATGGGCATTTGAAGTTCATGTTGTTGTTAGGGCTCAAGCTTGTTATGTCAGCCTTGAACTCTCGATCTTCCTGCCTCTGCCTGTGCAGTGCTAGGATCATGGGTGCACACCACCACGACTGGCTTTGTGGTCCAGAGACACTGGCTGTCTTAGTTTCATTTTTGTTGCTGTGATAAAACACCCCAACAAACGCCACTTAAAGGAGAAAGGGTTTATTTCAGCTCACAGTTCAAGAGACAGTCCACCATGGCAGAGAAATCAAGGTGGCTGGAAGCAGTTGGTCACATCAAATCACAATGAGAAACAGAGCGATACCTGCATATTGATGCTCCATTCTTCATGTCTACAGTCCAGGATCCTGCCAGGGAATGGTGCCACCCACTGTGGGCAGGTCTTTCCATCCCAGTTAAGGTAATCAAGATAAGCCCCCCACAGACATATTCAGAGACCTTTCTATCAGATGATTCTAGAGCCTGTCACATTGACGACACTAACCATCGCACCAGGCAAGCCTTCAGCCAAATGAGCTACACCCCCAGCCCTAAGCCCTTGAGTATTTTATGACAATAAAAAAATTAAAAATTTAAAGAAATAAATGAGAAAAAATCCTAACAATAGGAACAGCAGCAAATAAAACAAGTGGGATGCCAGTTTCATATGACTTTTTCATTTGTTTTATTTTATTTTAGACAAAGTCTTGCTGTGGAGGCTAGACGTCCCTCAATTTTGTGGCAATCCTCCTGTCTCAGCTTTTGAGTGCTGAGTTACATTTTTGAGTCTATAGCATGATTGGTTGGGTCAAGACGGAGTGCTGTCCCAGGCTAGGCCAACCCAAACTTTCTTTTGGGTTGGCTTTGGGAATAAGCCAGGGAGACCATTTAGTTTCTGCTCTTGTTAACCTGGGCATGTAAACCCAGTGGGTGGAAGATGACTGGTAGATGTAAGTTAAATGCGAATGAATGAATGAGTGAATGAATGAATGAATGAATGAGATGCATGGCCCCCTCATCACAGTACACCTCATTCTGCCTAGAATCCCCTGGATGTCACCGTCCAAGGTCTAGGGTTCTTGTGTCCACTGGATATCCTCTTGGGATAGAATTAGGGGCTGCCTTCTCTAAGGATCTTGTTTTTGACACAGGGTCTCATACATATCAGGCTGGCCTCAAACTCACTGTATAGCCAAGGATATAGCCCTTGAACTTTCGATCCTCCTGCCTCCACCCTTCCAAGTGCTGGGAGTACAGGCAAGTGTCACCACTCTCGGTTTTGTGCAGTGCTGGGGATCTAACCCCAGCTTCATGAACGCTGTGTGAGCACCTACTACCCGAGCAGCATCCCTAGCACAAGGATTTTGAGGGTCTCATACCGACGAACAGAGTTTTGGGTCTTGTGAGCTGAGTATGAACGAAGGGAGGGAGACAACAAGATGATGTGCCCTAACAATTCTAACCCTCACCACCAGGGGGAAGCACCAGCATGCCATGAATCAACCCAAGGCTTCCAGTTGTCTTGGTAATTCCCTCATAGGGTAACTCCCAAGCCCGGGCTGGGAGTGGTAAGGAGTCATAAGGGTGGAGAAACCAGCCCAGCAACATGAGCTGGGGCTCAGCCTGCTAGGTGTTCAGGACACAGAGCCTCAGGGGAGAGCCGTGCACAGGCCTGGCTAGGCTCTTTGGGCCTCCTCCTAAGGATCAGCTGTCTTTGGGGCTCAGACCTTCTGGATGACTGGTGGTTTTGTTTTTAGGCAGGTTTCAAGTAGTTCATGCTGGCCTCAAACTTGCTTTGCAGCTGAGGATGACCTTGAACTTGGGATGCTCCTGTGTCTACCTCCTAAGTCCTGGGACTGCGGGGGCCATATAGATCCAGCATTCTAGCTAAGTGTTGTACTGCTGAGCCACATCCCCAGTTCCTATTGTTTTAACCTCTTCTCTCTCAAAATAAGGCCTAGCCTAGAGGAAGAAGGTGGTTAAAATAGGGGCTGTGCCACTCCTAGCCGTGTGACCCCTGCTGAGTGTCTTCATTTCTGAGCCTCAGTTTTATTTCCTGAAAAATGGGTCCATTAATACTTCCTGCCAGGAGTGGCATGAAAATGCAATGACCCTCATATTTGCTTTTAGCTGGATACATTGTCATGTGCATGTGTTCATACTGTGTGTGTGCCTTTTCACATGTGTGTGCTCACCTGTAAGTGCACATTTTCCTGTTGAGACCCAGGGTTGACATTGGGAGTCTTTCTTGATCCCTCTGAATTTTGTTCATTGATGCAGGGTCTCTCGGTTGGACTAATAACCCACTAATAAGGGTAGTCTGGCTAGTCATCTTGCTCCTGAAACCCCATCTCCTCCTGAGTGCTGGAATTACAGGCAGGCTGTCATGCCATCCTGGCATTTACATGGTGTCTTAGTGACTTTTCCATTGCCATGACAAAATACCATGACCAAAGCAACTTTCTTGTTTGTTTGTTTGTTTGTTTTGAGACAGGTTTCTCTGAGTAGCCCTGGCTGTCCTGGAACTCACTCTGTAGACCAGGCTGGCCTCGAACTCACAAAGATCTCCCTGCCTCTACCTCCCTGAGTGTTGGGATTAAAGGCGTGCACCACCATTGCCTGGCTCCAAAGCAACTTCTTTTTTTCCTTTTCTTTTTTTTTAAATTTCATGTACACTGATGTTTTGCCTGCATGTATGTCTGTGTGAGGTCATCAGATCTCCTGGAACTGGAGTTACAGACAGTTGTGAGCTGCTATATGGGTGCTGGGAATTGAACCCAGGTCCTTTGGAAGAACAGTCAGTGCCATCTCTCTAGCCCCCAAAGCAACTTTTTTTCCCCCTGAGACAGGATTTCTCTGTGTAGTTTTGGTGCCTGTCCTGGATCTCGCTCTGTAGACCAGGCTGACCTCAAACTCATAGAGATCCTCCTGGCTCTGCCTCTCGAATTCTGGGATTAAAGGTGTGCGCCACCAACGCCCAGCCCAAAGCAACTTCTTAAAGAAAATGTTTAATTTGGAGCTCATGGATACAAAGGGTTAGAGTCTGTGACCATCATGGTGAGGAGCACGGCTGGCAGGCAGGCAGGCAGGCAGGCAGGCATGGCACTGGAGCAGTAGCTGAGAGCTCACATCTTGATCCACAGCACAAGGCAGAGAGAGAAATAACTGGGAATGATGTGGCTTTTGAAACCTCAAAGCCAGTGACACATCTCTTCCAATAGGCCTATACCTTCTAATCCTTCTAATCCTTCCCAAACAGTTCCACTACCTAGGGACCAAGTATTCAATCCTGATCCTGTGAGGACCATTCTCATTCAAACCACCACCTGGGTTCTGCAGATTTGAACTCTGGTCCTCACTTTTGCTGTTTACCTGGCAAATTCTTTAATCATTGAGCCATCTCTCTAGCCCTTGTTTTTATTAACATATGTATAAAGTCACAGCCCATACATGATGTGTATAATGTACTTGGACCATATCCACCCTCCCATATCTTCTCTTCTTTACCCTCCTGCTGTTCTTCCATTCTTATTATATACACACATGTATGTGCACATGTTGTTAACACCATATGTGTGTGTTAGTTTTGTTTTGCAGCAGGGACTCATTCCAGCACAGGTTCACTTTGGAACTCACTTTATAGTCCAGGCTGGACTTGAACTAATAATCTTGAGCCTCCTACCTCAGCTTCTCAAGTGCTGAGATTGCAGGTGTGAGCTTCCACATATCTATCTATCTGCCTGTCTGTCTATCTCCCACAAGGGAACGTATGTGGTCCACACCTCTCTAGCTTAATTTGCATCACATGCCATCCTCTTCTATCCATTTTCCTTCAAAGATGTTATTTTGTTCTTCTTTAACAGTGAGTAGACACCAGTGTGCATAAGCATGACATTTCTTTACCCATTCATCTGTGTCTAGGCATCTAGGCTGACTCCATAATCTGATTATTGTGAATGGTGTATTGATAAGAGTGGGTGTGCAGGCATCTCTGTGGGGTGCTGACAGGTTCTTTAGGATGCATCCCTAGGAGAGGTGCCACAGCTCACTTGTACTGTCAGAATCTCAGCTCGTGGGAGACTGTCATGCCCTCTGTAGACAGGGACAGGTCCCCATCATACCACTTTGCTCAAGTTCATTCCAGTTGCTTTCTGTTTGAGTCAGTGTGTAGCCTGGGTTGGCCTTGAACTCACTACAATCTGCCTGACTTTGCTTCCTGACTGTTGCCACTACAGACACCACTGTGCCCCAAAGGTTTTTGGGTTTTTGTTTGTTAGTTTGGCTTGTCAGGCTGACATAGGCTTGCAAGCACTTGGCATGTGCTGCCACTGAGTCACACCCTAGCCCCTGGCTCAATTTGGAGAACAGTGACCTGTCTGCAGTTAACCACCCAAGCATTAGTTTGATTGGTCACTGTGGACTTGTGTTTCAGGTCCCTAGCACAGTGCCTGGTACAGAGTAGCTGCTCAATAAAGCTTGTCACATGAGTGACAGATGCCAGGAGTCCATGTGAAGCATTAGCTTCGTGCTTTGTACACAGGAGGCTTGTAGTGGGTGCTGGGGATGCGGCTCAGTGGCCAGAGCACTAACCTGGCATGCATAAAGCCCTGGGTTTCTCTTCCGCCTCATCAACTGGGCTTGTGCACACCTTCGATCTCAGCATGTGGAGGCAGGAGGAAAGACTGGTAGCTCCAGGCCATCTTCAGCTATATGTAAGTCCAAGACCTCCCGGGCTACATGAGACTCTTGCTCACATTAGCAGAGTCACACAGGCAAGGAAGGCCACAGCAGGAGCAGAATGAGTTCAGAATTTTGACACTTGGGAGTCCAGGGAGGCCCATCTGGGTCCCTCTCCTGTTTTGTGACTTTGTGTCCCTTACTTACCCTCTCTGGGCTCTCTGTGTACATCAGGACTCCACAACTAGGACTGTTTAATGGGTACATTTCTCATCCCTCTCATTCTTTCGCCCAGAAGGACCCCATGTGGGCTGGAAATGAGGAGGACTCTGAGGAATGTGCTGTAATCACTGCACAGGGCACTCTGTGTGGCTTGGCTGGCTGGGGCCCAGAGAAGGACAGCAGAGGAGCTGGGGCTCCTGGACCTCCCCTCCCCTCAGGGAATAGCAATAGATACAAGGACTGGGGGAGTGCTGTTTTGTCCCGAGGGAGCAGAGTCTCTTTAGAGGAAAGAACATTGCTGTAATACCAGAGGGAGGTGCCTGGGAAGATCTTGGGGAGGAAGTTCCAGCAGAGGGGACAGAAGGTGAAAGGCTCCAAAATGAGCCAGGGTGTGGTGGCACATGTCTTTAATCCCAGCGCTTGGGAGGCAGAGGCAGGCAGGTATCTGTGATTGACAGCCTGGTCTTCCTTAGCAAGTCCTAGGCCAGCTGGGGCTACATATGGGGGGCCTGCAAAACAAACCAAAAAAGCCTTAAGATGCTCCTGCCCTGGAGTATGCAGAGGGTGTGTGTAGGGGCTAGGACTCCTGTTCTTCCATGGCATGCTGCCTTCAAAAGGGACAGGAAAGTGACCATCCAGAAGGAAGTTGCTCCAACAGAGACAAGGGCACTGGGCTAGGGGGAAGTGGGTGTTCCCAGAGCCTAGGTGAAGCAAATTATTTCCTGAGCAGGGGGCGCTGTCCTCAATGACTTGCAGAGGTCACACTTTGGCACATCCTGGGGGCCCAGGTTCAACTCCTGATGTGAGGACTGGCGAGGTGCCCTAGGCCAGCACCATGTGACACAAGGGAGGTGCATCAGCCCCACGGCTCGGGCTCGCGAGGCTCAGAACTGGCTAGCCACAGTTCCTCCTAGGGCCACAGTGAGGAGTGTGTCAAATGTAACTGAAAGCCGGGCAGCGGTGGCGCACGCCTTTAGTCCTAGCACTCGGGAGGCAGAGGCAGGCGGATCTCTGTGAGTTCGAGGCCAGCCTGGGCTACAGAGTGAGTTCCAGGACAGGCTCCAAAGCTACACAGAGAAACCTTTTCTCAAAAAAAAAAAAAAAAGAAAGAAAAAAAGAAAAAAATGTAACTGAAAAAGCAGTAGGGTCAGCAGGTTTAGCAGATAAAGGTGCTTGGTGTCAAGCTGACAACTTGAGTTCACTCCTTAGCCACATGTGCCCACACACATAACACACAAAATAAAAACGTCATAAAGAGCAAGCTGTTGTCATCGTCTTCGTCATCACCATCTACTTTCTGGGAACCAGGCTGACCATGTGTCAACATTCTGTCTACACACTGGCAAGCACCTGACTGAGGTACGTGCCGCTCACACTGCTCCTCCTGCATGTGAAAAGCCTCAGGTGACCAGATTCCCCACTAACACCTGTCCCCAGTGCTCCACGCTCCTCCTGCCTTCACTCAGCTGGACAGGACCTCCTCACCCTGATCATGAGAAACTTCAGGAGAAGCTGTGGCTTTAAAATAATCAGAGAGACTCAGGTATGGTGGCATACACCTGTGATCCTGACATATGGGAGGCTGGAGCAAGGGAATCCTAAGTTTGAGGTCATCTTCAGCCAACTAACAAGATCAAGGCCAGCCTGGGCTACATGAGACCCTATCTCAAAAAGGGCGGGGGGTGTCAGTGAGATCCTTGCCATGCGAACCTGGTGATCTTAGAGCAATCCCTGGAACCTGTCTAAAGGGGAAAGTTGTTCTCTGGCCTCCAGATGCATGTGGTACAAACACCCGAGACATCTCTCTCTCTCACACATACACAGACTCTTAAAGTTTCTATTGTTGTGATGAAACACTATGACCAAAAAGCAAGTTGGGAAGGAAAGGTATTTATTCAGCTAACACTTCCACATTGCTGTTTATCACCAAAGGAAGTCAGGACAAGACTCAAACAAGGCAGGAACCTGGAGGCAGGAACTGATGCAGAGGCCATGGAGGGTGCTGCTTACTGACTTGCTTCCCCCCTGGCTTGCTCAGCCTGCATTTTCTCTCTCTCTCTCTCCTTCTTTTGTTTTGTTTTTCTTTTTTTTTTTTTCCCCTGGAGCTGAGGACCGAACCCAGGGTCTTGCGCTTGCTAGGCAAGCGCTCTACCACTGAGCTAAATCCCCAAACCCTTTTTTTTTGGTTTTTCAAGACAGGGTTTCTCTGCATATCCCTGGATGTCCTGGAACTTGCTCTGTAGACCAGGCTGGCCTCAAACTCACAGAGATCCACCTGCCTCTGTTTCCTTAGTGCTGGGATTAAAGGCGTGTGCCACCATCGCCTGGCCAGCGTGCTTTCTTGTAGAACCCAGGACCACCAGCCCAGGGATGGCCCCGCCCACCATAGGATGGCCCCTCCCCCACTGATCACCAATTGAGAAAATGCCTTCACGCTGGATCTCATGGAGGCATTTCCTTAACTGAGGTTCCTTCCTTTCTGCTGACTCTAGCTTGTGTCAAGTTGACACACAAAACCAGCCAGTACAGCTGACTCCTTGTCAATTTGACACACAAATGACTAGTAAGCCACAGCCCTTCCTTTCTTATTCATCCCCAAGATCTCACATTAAAAACATAACTTTAAAAGCCCCACAGTCTTTACAAATTCAAACACACAAAAATTTCAGTCCCTTAAAAATAGTCAATCTCTTAAAATCCAAAGTCTTAAAACTTGAAGTCTCTCAGCTGTGGACTCCAGTAAAACATTTACTTCAAGAGGGAAAAATCAGTGCACAGTCAATCAGGTAAACTCAAACCCAAATTCCGACCGTCCAGTGGCTGAGGTCCACTCACAATCTTCTGGGAAGTTTTTCCTTAGAGCACAGAGAAGCTGTGTTCCAGAGGCGGCCAAAGTTGTACCTTGTGCTGGCAGCCGGATTTGGTAGTGTAAGTGTCACCCAGGTAGTAGTGGTTTTGAAGGCATGAAGGGGTCATGAAGAGCAGCTGAGGCTCATCACTGTGAGAGGCCAGGAGTAGCCATTGATGAAGGTGCTGTTTCAGTAGCATTTGAAGGCCCAGGATTGAAGGGGTCATGCAGAGAAGTTGAGGCTTGCCATGATGAAGAGAGCCTACGAGAGGCTATTGGTGAAAGTGCAGGCCAGTTGCAGCAGAAGACTGCTGCAAAAACACCAGCATTTTGGAGATCAGTGCATGGGATGACCACCAAGAACAGCAGTAGTGGTAGAGAGGAGCCTGCCTGAGCTTAGAAGACCAGCTGTGTTGTGTGCAGACGGTGAAGCTGAAGAAGTGACCCAAGCCTGCCTCTGCATTGCGCACCACCCAGCTTCTCAATCACTGCTAATTTCTTAGCCCCAGCATCAAGTATCCCAGCAAAGCAATTTTGCTTTAGTAGTTCTGGTGTCTTTTAATCACAGGTGATTCTTCAGCCAGCTGACCAGAACCACAGACACTTAATTCAAAATAACAAATGGTCCTGATAATTATGAAACTTCCCAAGCCAGGCCTCCATACTCTGCACTGCTCCCAACATTATCTTCCAAGCTCCCACAGAACATCCCACAGAGCTCTTAACATTCAATGCCTCTTCTAACCCAAAGTCCTTCCACAATCCTCCCAAAAACCTGATCAAAAGTCCGCAACAGCAATACCCCCTCTATGCTGGTACCAACCCCGCCAGAAAGAGAGAGAGAGAGAGAGAGAGAGAGCGAGCAGTTGGCTTTGTTAGTTTTCTTGATGGTCCAACATGCCCTGGGGGTGGGGTTAGAGGGTTTCAGCAGGGAGGAAATATCACCGAGACTCCTGGGGCCTGCTGCCCACCACACCTATAGGGTACCCCTTTTCCAGGCCCAGGAAACATGAATCTGACCCTGGGGTCATGCTAAGGGCCTGCTCTCCATTTTGACTGTGGAGATAGATCATAGCACGCCTCTGTTCCTCAGTTTCCTCTCTGCGAATTGGAAGCAACACCCTTTATTAGGGAGACTGAGGCCAGCCTGTCGCAACGGAGAATGAATCAATTAGCCAATAGAAGAAAAAAAAAACA
>CABHPQ010124801.1:12215-27822 GCA_902168405.1 Peromyscus aztecus | reverse complement strand
CAATGGTATTTTGTTATAGCCTGATTGCAGGAGAGGGGAGACACTGTCCTGGTGTGCTGTGGGGGAAGGTATATCAGTTATAGGACTGTAAGCAGAGGGGACATTGAAGACAGCTAAGTAGCTATGGAAGTTGCAGGGGATGGTTACAGGAAGAAAGATGGAGAAATTGGGGGCTGGAGTGGGTTATCATCACCCTCTGCCCTTCAGCTTTCTCTGTCTTGTTCATGATACTTTTGACACTGAGTGTGTCATTGGCACAACATGCCTGCCTAGATATAAGTGTTCACAGCATTCAGCCTTGACAGCTGTGTGTAAACCTTGGATATACCGACGTCAGCCCTCAGTTGGGGTTATGTCACTAAGTGCCACAATCAGAGCCCTGTGTTATGTCTGCAGATGGCTCTGAGTCTGCCAAATGAAGAACAAGATAAATATTTTCTTACAGATATGAAAGGAAGAGTTAAACAGTTATTGTTTAGAAATAAGCTGATAAGCATTTTACATTGTCTCAGGCACCAGAAATAAGCAAATTAATTACATGCAAATAACTGTTGCTTATGAAGTGTGGGATAATAATAGTATCTGTTTAGATGTTTATGGCAAGTTTATTTACATGGCAGTTTTCTGCTAATTCTCCTGTGGAAAATAGTAACTATTGGTTTCTTTTGTCTTTTACTCCTAAATGTATTGAAAACCCATTCTGTTTCTCTCTCTTTGGCACGCCAAAAACAATTGTAAAGATTGTGAATGGTGAAGAAAAGATGTCTGCTGTAGGATTTTTCTGCCTTAAACACATGGTTGCCATCATTAGCACTATATAACGCATGGGCTCATTTTGTTGAAGATTCACACTCAGTAGTTCATCTGATTCTACTTTCTGTTGACTTTCTTTTGTTTTTTGTTTTTTGTTTTTCAAGACAGGGTTTCTCTGTGTAGCTTTGCGCCTTTCCTGGATCTCGCTCTGTAGACCAGGCTGGCCTCGAACTCACAGAGATCCGCCTGCCTCTGCCTCCCGAGTGCTGGGATTAAAGGCGTGGGCCACCACCGCCCGACGTTCTGTTGACTTTTTTATGAACATCTTTTGATGCAATGTTGTTGAGCCTCAGACAGCTCCCTCTCTTAAGGTAAACTAGACAGCTGAAAAGCTTATGTAGCCATTGTGATCCTCTGTGTGGGGAGATGAGCAACTGGACTCGGGTTTTCAGTGATGGCCTGACATTTGCTGAGTCCACCCAGTATGGGGTAGATGCCTTTGCACTGTGCTGTGATATTCTCATTTTGTTGTGTGTATATGTCCCTGGAATTATGTTAGAGACCATGATTCTTTTATTTTTTGAGATATTTAGTTCTCCTGGGTCATTAACTTCGGTTGTATGTCAGATACTTCAAAGGCTAGGGATCATTGTAGTTGTGAAAGGAAGAAATTGTTTTTATGTACAACTTTGTACGCTGGGTTCACTCACTGTCAATCTTCCTCCATACGGTGTACACTCTTTTATTTATTTGCTCAGTATATTACTAAGTCTAAGGCATTTAGCTCACCTCTATGCATTTCATCAGTAACCCTGACATTTACAAAATAATTTTGAAAACATTATGAAATGGAGGACACTATGATTAATCATCTTTTGTTAACAAAACAAGAAGTGGAATGGAAATGGACTTCTGCTTTGATTTTTGATACAGTCACAATTTTAACCTAAAGTCTAAGAGGAAAACAGGACAATTATATCTTGGATTGATTGTTTCTTCTGTAACATAGTGGTTTGCTTACGTTGAATCATCCAACCATAGACATTAATATTTTGCCTCTGTGGATCTTTTTGTCAGCCCTCTCCATTGATTGCCATGTCAAAATTAGTATTCTGGGTGCTAGTGGTCAAATATATCCTTAATAAATCTTCAAGGGGCAAGTGTGGCTTCTGTTCCATTGTTCTTCCTTTCAGATTGAAGTTCCCGGTAGAGAAATTCTACTACCTGCAATAATTCTGGTTGAGAAGGAGAAAAGTCAGTTGGTAGAGTGTGAGGTGAGAATCTATTTTCTTATTATAGAAAAAGATGAGAGACATAACTACCTTGTGTTTTCATTATTTGCTTTCAGTCTGTGATACTTTCAAGAGTTTGAGAAATAGGGTATTTAACTTCTCAACTTATGACTGATAGGATCATAGTAAAAGTGCTCCAGTCTAATGGAAGCTTAAAATGCAGCCCTCAGAATCACTGGATTGCACTTGACAGTGATTTGTGTGTCTATGGACTATTAAACCTCAGCATAGAGAATGTTCTGATTTAAAAATTCCTGTTTTATTCACTCAGTCTGATGTGAGGAGCAGTCATGCTTTCTGTTGTCTTATGTGGTAGATTAAGTTTAGGTCAAGGCCAACAAAACTGAGCTCCAAGGAATTCTTCCTTTTGTGGACTTTTCAAATAGAGTTGTTAACATTTCCTTTGCTCTTGACCTTGTTCTCTATTGATGGCTAAGTGCTGTTTGTTGTTTCAACAGGCATAAGCATGAGTTACACTTGGTTATGTGTCCCTCAGAGTGACCAGTGTCAGAGGGAACAGTGATTGCTAGGTGCATTATCTTATTGTATTTATTAAGTGAGCCCTCACAATTTCTTTAAAAAACCTTGGGGTTTATGCAGCTTTGATTAGTTATGTACAGACTTAGTGGTCAGCAGACACAGAGAGACTAGCCTGGCATGGGGTTTTGGAACCTCAGAGTCCACTCTCAGTGACACACTTCCTCCAAGGCCAGTCCTATTCCTCCAAGGCCAGACCTCCTAATCCTGTTAATCATTTCAAACAGGTCCATTTCTTGGTGACTAAGTCTTCAAATATATGAGCTTATGGGGCAGTTCTTATTCAAGCCACCACAGTATGTTTTGTGGTTGTGCTAGTTGCTGTTTGTTCCACAAGCACTTATTGGTAATTCCTGTATGTATTTGATTGTGTCCTAGAGTATACTTGGACTTAATGTTATTTTGATAAGATTACTTGCAGTGAATTTTATATTTTTGTGTCTTATCATTTCTTTTCTTTTCCTGCTTAACAGTTACATTATGAACATTTTGAGATAGCTATAACTTAAATACTTTATTTGTAATGAGTCAAAATCTGACTGAAGGTGGATTTATGCCGGGAAAAGCTGAAGGAGCTGGGAGAGTACTAACCAAGGGAGAGATGCCTGCAGAATGTGTATTAAGGTGATTAACAGTTTGAGTTGAGAGAGACTAATAAAGGAGTAGTGGGGAGGATGATGACTTAATAAGTGCAATAGTATTGAAACAGTGGAGTCTTAGGCTACTAGGGAAAGAATTGACAGAAACATGGCTTTTCATGTTGTGTGGTAGTCAATTTAATGATGTTTGCCTTAGACCTAAACTAATTAACGAAGTATAACATTTCTTGCAATAATAATCTGAACATTATTTAAAATATTTCTCTAGGTAATCATCTGCTTTCTGTTTCTATGCAACATTTCCTTACTTTTGTTAAGTTAATTCATTTTATTGTATATTAGGACCAATATCTTTCTGCAACTTTTAAATAATTTGAAATTTAAAAATTAAGATACAATTTTACCTTCAATAAAATCTATTATTTTTGAAGGTAGTATTAGTATCTTTTAATATGCTCACAAAGTTGTACAATCGCCAACACTTTCTAAAACCAGAATGTGTTAGTCCTTCAGAAAGAAAGCTGACCATTAGCTGTCAATCACCATCATCAGTGTCTCCCATTCTCCTTTCCTCAACCTGTGGCAACCACTAATTTCCTTTCTTCTCCATGGATCCATCTTTTCTGGACCCTTGGTATAAATGAACTCATTCATTACCTGGCCATTGTGTCTTGTTCTTTCACATAGTATAATGTTTTCAAGGGTCGTCATCTTATAGCCTATCTTAGTACCAATATTCTTACTGCTTCTTATATTTTCCTTTTTATTAGTTCTTTGAGAATTTCATACAATGCATTTTGATTCATTCACCTCTTCCCTCACTTCCCCACATTCCTTACCCATCCAAATTGGTACCTTCTTTTATTTTTTTAACCATTAAGTATACTTTGGTTGTACATATAACTTTTGTATATACAACCTTCAGTAGAAGGGTACTCCACTCATTGGAATCTGCACCCTTTAAAAAACCCCAACCTTTTCTTCCAGTAGCTATTAACTGCTAATCTCTCCTTACCTGGAGTGAGAGTTTATGCTCATCTCCCTTCTCTATGCTTGAATTATGTTTGCTCAGGTTTTGTACATACTAGCCCAGTTGCTGGGAATTCATTTGTGCAACTGCTCTGTGGTAGTCAGAAGCCACTGTTTCCTTGTAGTCATCTCCTACCTATGGGTCTTACAATCTTTCCATCCCTTCTTCTGCCAAAATCCTTGAGCCTCGGGAGAAGGAGACATGGTACAGATGGCTCTTTGGGGATGAACATTCTGTACTTCCTTATTCTCTGCACCATGATCAGTTGTG
Source organism: Peromyscus aztecus (assembly GCA_902168405.1). Lineage (NCBI taxonomy): Eukaryota > Metazoa > Chordata > Mammalia > Rodentia > Cricetidae > Peromyscus > Peromyscus aztecus. The sequence goes on along the minus strand of CABHPQ010124801.1, from coordinate 23,341 downwards.
GGTCTCTGTGTTAATTGCTATCTACTGCAAAAGGAAATCTGATCAGGGTTGATTGATTCATCAGTTTATGGATATAGCAATAAGTCATCAGGAGCTGGTTTACTATTATGTCCATTTAGTAGAGTAATAGTAGTAGGTTCTCTCCTTGGGCCTGTGACATGTCTAGCCACAGGTTCTTGGCCCTGGTAACAATGGCAGGTATGGGTTTCAGTTTTTGGAGTGGTCCTTAAATCTAATAGGAAAGTGGTGATTACTCCAATGGTATTTTTGCTATTGCACCAGTGGGCCTATCTTGCCAGGCCTGTCGTAGTAACTCATAGGATTCACAGCTGGGTAAGATTGTTGATTCCTTTTATCCTCCTGTAGTGTACATAGAACTTTTCAGCTCTATGGAATCTAGCCATTAGGGATGAAGCTTCCAGGTCAGTACCAGCTTGAATTTTCCCATCTTCTATGACTCCAATAAATAATATTTTGGCAATATGGACTTACTGCCACACTGGAGGATAACCAAGAGCATGAGACTTCATTTGCCAACAACTTCAAAGGAAGTAACCCTTCTTGGGACTAGATTTTTTTATTTGTTGTCCTATGATTTTGAGTAGGTACCTTGTTGCCCTGATAAAGGGTAACTCCATTTAAACTCCTTTTATGTGCTTAACTTACTGTTTTTTTAATGTATTTACTTATTTATTTAGTGTGTGTGCTTGTGTACACATGTGTACATTATTTGTGCCATGGAACATGAGGTCAGAGGACAGCTTACAGGAATTGGTTCTTTCTTTCAACTCTGGGTTCTGGGACTTAACCTCAGGTTGTCAGGCTTGCTGTTGAGTGCCTTTACCTACTGAGCCATCTCCTGTATATAACCTTTTGAAGAAACTACCTGAAGGGGTAGAGCCGCGCTCGTGACTGGCCTCGGCTATCGGAGCTGCGGTGGCGGAAGAATCACGAGCCATGGTTACCTTTTTAGAGCTTTATTAGGAAGAAGGAGAAAGACCACACGGCAGGAAGTACAGAGAGAATATGGAAAAAAGGGCCTGTGGGAGGGCACGCCCGCTTTTTAGGCTGGGATGCCATCGCAGGCTGATGACGTAATAATGACAAAATCCTTACACTACCTGTTTCTGAAATTAGCCCTGCCATTTTACATTCTCTCCATTTTGAGCATGTAAGTTGAAATTGTGTCGACATACTGCAGAAAAATTAAATTTCTAACCGGTCTCTTTGGATATCATACATGGTAGAATGAATTATTATGTGATGCTTTGGAAAGCCGTAGAATTTTTAGAGCTCATGGGTTCTGATGGGCCCATCTTCCTATTGTAATAAAAGATCTGTGGATCTTGTTCATTTTGTTTACTACTGTATCTGTCCTGTTTAGAGCAGGTAAATATATAGTATTTAATAAGCACCTACCTATAAATAGTAGGTGCTTAGTATATGTTTCTCAATGAATGCATCTAATGACCCTGCACCAACTCCTTTATAAAAGGAAATAATGCTAGAGAAATGAGGTGACTTCCTGAAAGTCACACAGAGACTAAAGGGGATAGCAAAGTCCAGCATTGTGCTCTTGATTTCCTTGCAGTTTTCAATCAATGTCATTCTCAAATTCCCTTCTCTTCCTGAGCACAGTGGTCTTTGTTGACCTGGTATAGGGCTTTCTGGTTGTTTTCCAGCTGTGTTTGGAGGGCTTATTGACATTTAATGAGTGTTTTTGTTCTTGTGAAATCATTTACATGTTTACTGCTGAGTTCAGAAACATAAAAGGAGAGAAACATTGAAATAACTGCATTTTATCTAAGAAGGATACATTACAGTTGCCCATCACTAAAGAGATAACCTCCAGAGCTGCCAAGATGATTAGATTGTAGACCACAGTAAACTTGTGCCTTCCCTTGTGAGTCACTTGTTTTAAAAAATTCTCAGCTCAGTATCTGAAAGAAAGACTGGTCAGTTCAAGTTTGTTCTTTACCCTGTGAATGGAGGAATCCATCTTACTAGCCTTTTTCCCATACTCTCTTCTTCTAGAGTAGCATACGTGTAAATTAACCATAGCATAGTGTAAGTGAGCATTACTTACTCCATGTGAAAGCAGTGTTCTTGGAACCACATTTTCGTGGTAAGTGGAGTTTTGTGCTTAAAGGATAGGTTTGTAGACTGGATGTGTAATGAAATTGAGATTTCACTGTGTGAAGTTTGTGGTGGAAATCTGGAGCCTTGGAAGACAGGGGCACATATTTTAGTTACTTTTTAAGAAGATTTTTATAAGATATGAAAAAAAAGGCATTCCGCTTACTTTAGTTAAAACTCATTTTGAAGGTATGTAGTATTCCCATTTTCTCTGGTAACTTTTGACTACCTGGTAATACCTGGTATCAAAGTAACAGGCTTCCAAGTTCCATAAATTCTGGTTATATTTTTCCAAATTTGTGGGATGCATACTAAATAGGATCATAAATCTATTTATTTCATAATTATATTCTCCATCTATTCCATCCATGCAATGTATAGGTTGACTGTGGGAGAATATAAAAGAATTATTCTTTTCCTTAAGGTACAAAATAAAGCACCATTGGACAGTTAACATGGTGTTATAAGAAAAAAATCCCCACAGGCTTTTATTTAGATTTACATTCAAAATCTGCCCCTATGATTACTTGTCTAAATCACAGATCAAGGCTCATTCCCCTATTTGTAAAATGTGAGTAACAATTCTATTTCTTGGCAGTTCTGGTGAGATGATATGTGGGACACATAGTGAATATTCAGTAGTTGGCAGTGAACTGAGTGCCCTGAGACTCATTTGAAATCACACACACACACACACACACACACACACACACACACACACACACACACACTTGATTCTAGTAGTATTTAACTGGTTATGTGGTTGACAAATGAACTCTTCATTGTCTGTTGGTAGTCAGAGCTTTTAAACTTGATTATAAATGTTTGTTTGTAGTTGCCGTACATCTGTTGGTTAAGTTCGGCCTATGCTCTTCCAGTGTCTGCTAATGCCAGCAATATTGCCTGCGCTATCCAAGTTGGAAACCTTGGCACAATCTTTCTTACTTCTCATCGCTTTGTAATTTTGCTGCCTAGTGGTTATTCCTATACAAAGCTAATATTGCATAAAATATTATTACCTGTTATTAGGTAGACAGTTCAGGGAGTATATGGACCCAAACACTAGCTTATATAATCACTCTGATCACTCTGTTTCTGTAATTGTCTTTTGTCAGCATGTTTCTGACTTAGAAATTAAACATAATTATAATTTTACAGTTACTTTTTCCTATTTAATGTCTATTTTCTGATGGTCCCATAAAGGGCAAGCATACATAGTCTCCGCCGCCTCCCCCTACTCCCTTAACCTAGGTGGTGTAGTGAAGATGGAATACCTTAGAATAACATTAGTATCAGGATATGAGGTGTGAGCCACCAGCCATCCCTCTAGACCTCTATCTAAAAGTATGGTATATTCAGCAGATACTCATTTTCTAACTCAGCTTATCATCCCTCTTCCACCTTCCTGGGAGCATTATGAGCCCTTGCTCCTGACATTGGGTTTGGACATGTGACTTCCCATGACCAATGACCTGTTAACAGATTTGCCACAGCAAAAAGCTAGACATGTTCTTATGCTTTTGGACTTAGCCTTTTGTACTTCTATCAGTTGTCATGAGTTAGCATGCTCTTAAGTAGCTACTAATTGATGGAGATGCATAACCAGTGCTGGCTCTGATCTGTAGTTTTGTACCAAGTCCAGCTGAGCCTACCTACAGTCCAATCCTAGATAACCAGTGTATTTATGACCAAGAAGGAAAGGCATATTGTTTGCTGCCGAGCTGTAGGATAGTTTTTACTCAGTATTGCTGTGGCTGTAGCTAAGGGATACAAGAGGATACTGTTTTAAAGATGTTTCCTTAGGCACTGATTTCAGAGCATTGTCCTTCCATGTAGACTCAGGGCCTTTACCATTTCATAGCACTGGTGTGTCACACAACCAGCGTCAAAGTAGGTTCCATTCAGGATGGAAATTGTCACAAGGGGTGCAAACAGTACAGATCTGGAAGAAGGTTCTGGTTGACATTGGTTGTTTCCCCAAGCCTGCCTGTCCTTGGAAATTGTTTATAGGAGATTATGGTAGTGGCTCCCGTTTTTGTTGGATAATATAGTTCTATTTTCTTAGTGGTAAAAAGGGAAGTGAATCCACATAGTCTCTTTAATTATGGAAAGAGCCTACTAACATTCTCTTTTGTTTTTAGAAGTAAGCATAAAAAGGAAGCTGGAGGAGGCCAAGCACCTTTTTAAAATAATGATTGTCTTGAGCTAATTCCTTCACTATGCCTTCAGCATCATTAGATGCCAACCCTACTGTGTGTCTCATTTGCAGTCAAACTGATTGGAAAGGAAAGCCTAGGGTGCCAGAGACCTCTCTAAAGCAAAGGGCTCAGATACCTGGCCACTGCTTAACCTGCTTACCCTCAGCAGTACTTTTATTTATTTTCCCTCAAGCTGGGGCAAGAGGGGGATGGGGGACAGTATGTATTGTAATACAGCCTTCAAAAGAGAATACTGAAAAAGAGAAAAAGATACTTTGTCAAAGTCAGGGATTTTCTTAGCATTTTTCTTCTTGTGCACATAATTTTGATCTTTCCCTTTGCTCTGAGCTCCCCCCTCTGGCATTCATGGCATATTTCCTTTTCTGTACTTGCAAACTTCAAAGCTTTCCCACCAAGTCCTTTTACAAATGCTGTAGATTGTACAGTGACAGTAAGGGTACTTTTGTTTTCTAGAGAGTAGGGTAGAATAGACTGGAGGCAGAGGAACAGTCTGCAACATTTACTAACTTTGAATCAGTGCAGAATAAAGTCAAAAACCCAACACACCATTTATGTTGCTTTAAAAATACTTTTGAGCTTGTTAACTATTTTTCTGTCCTTGTGTGCCAAGTCTCTTGTGAGATCATGGACAGATCCATCTGGCTCTTTGCTTTTGTAATTAAATCTTTATCATTATTCTGCCATGTCATATTCTCTCTCTCTCTCTCTGTCTGTCTGTCTCTGTGTTTTGGAGACTTTAAGTAAATTCCTGCTGATTTCTGCTATGTCATATTTTTCTTTAAAAAGATTGGTAACGCCCATTTTTTTGTTGTTGTTTGTGTTTTTCATTAAAGTACTGTTTTCGATTCTGATTTTCAGTGTAACTTAAATTTCCAGAAACAGAATTTTACCTTTTAAGAGTAAACATTGTAACGATGGAAATTGTGCACTCTGCAGTTTTCTAGTTTGGTGTTTTTGTCACAATATACTGAGAACCTTCAGATTTTTTTCTTTTCTATTTCTTATTTTATTGATGATAAACTCTTTTCCATACAATATATTCTAATCACTGTTTCCCCGCCCTCATCTCCTTCCAGATCCTCCCCACTCCCTACCCATCTAACTCCATGCCTCTTTCTCTCTCTATTTAGAAAACAAACAGGCAAATAAAAAACCAGTCAAACCAGAATAAAAAACAAACACAGAAAAAGAAAACAAAGAAAAAGCAAGAGAAACACAGACAGACAGACAGACACACAAAACTTATAAAAACACAAATTCAGAAACCTTAATGATTGATGTGCATCATCTTAAACCTGGTAGTGATACTTCTCTTGAACTTTATCAACATTTCCATTGTGAGTTGTTTAGAGTAGGTCAAAGACTCCTTTTCATTCATGGAGGCATGCATAGTTTCTTCTACCCAGAACTATACTCGCGCCCCCCCCCATCTTTTATTTCTTTTTAGTCTCATTTTGTCTGCTTCTCATGCCATCTGTCTTTTTCTCCTTATGTTGTTTTACTGTAGATCATCCTATCTAGCTACTTACATTTGTCTTAGAGGAGCTTTTCAATTTTTAAGTTGCTCAATTACTGGGATGTAAGTTGCAAAGATAGAGAACCAAGGTATTTAGCACTGAGTGAAGATGTGATCAGAAAACATTCCATAGTATCAAATATGTTAGTTGCTATCTACTGACTATGTACCATATATAAATTTGCCTATGAGATGTTCTTTGGTTTTGTTGTTGTTGTTGTTTTGGTTGTGGGTTTTTTTTTTTGTTTGTTTTGTTTTGTTTTTGTCTTTTTGTTTTCGTTTTTCAAGACAGGATTTTTCTGTTTAAACTTTACTGTCCTGGAACTTACTTTGTAGACCAGGCTGGCTAAAACTCAGAGATCTACTTGCCTCTGCCTCATGAGTGCTGGGTTTAAAGGCATGTGCCACCGCCGCTGCCGCCGCCACCACCACCCAGCTGAAATGTCCTTTGATTACTAGTATTCTGAATGGTCCAGGCTGCTAGATAAATTATTACCCGCCAGCAGGAGAACTTATTTAAAAACCTTTATTATAAGGTTCTATATTTTAGTCCTTTCTGCCTCTATTTGAATTAGTTAAATCTTAGGTGCTCCATGGATATCCATTTCTGGGAAACAATACTCCTTTATCTTATTAATTTCCAGGACTATCTAGATTATGTATATAGTTACTGTTGTCTCTTGGTAATGCTATCTCAGTTTTGTTGAATGGATAAGTAAATGAGCATATTATTTAATTTTCCTGTTGCTGTTGGAAAATACCCTAACAAATCGAAATTAAGTGGAAAGGGTTTATTTTGACTCACAGTTTAATAAGAGTCCAGTCCATTATGGCAGCAGGAACTTGAGACAACAGATCATAATTGCATCCATTCTCAGGAAGTAAAGAGAGATGAACGCTGGTACTCAGCTCACTTTCTTCTTTCTATTCAGTTCAGGACCCTAGCTCATGGAATGGTACCATCCATAGTTAGGGTGGATGTTCCTAAATTAGTTAATCTTCACAAGCAGTTGGAAGCTTTTCTCCTAGATAATTCTAGATTGTGTCAAGTTGACAGGTTTAACTGTCACAGTGAGCAGTGATGCTTTTGACACTGAAGCATGTGTCTTCTCCCCCTGACCTTCTTTAGTCACATATCTGCTTAGAATCTTTTTACATTTAATAATTTCTTATTGATCTTTTCCTACCTGTGTTAGATATTATGAAACATTAGACTTATCTTAGAGGAGATAATCATTATTAATTATTATTGTTATTTAGCAGGTAAAGTTACTCAGGGAAGTGATTCAAGAGATTGTTGCTCTTGTGTTACTCATTGTGTTTATACTTCTTTTTTCGAGACAGGGTGTCACTACAGTGCGTAAGTTGGGCATGCTTGTAATTTCCCATCTCAGCCTCTCAGATACTGTGATTATGGGTATATACTACTACAGTAGGCATCTTGGTTATTTTAAAAAGATGTTTGTGCCTCATCCCCAGTATTTGTACAAATTGACTGGAGATATACTGGGTCAAGTTTACAGTGTCTTAGACCTTCATTGTACCTCTTTACTGTTTTAACTGACATGTCTGTAATCAACTATTTGTCCGCCTGAGCTTTGGCCTCTAAATGAGAAGATCCTGGAATATGATTCAAGATGTGTTTTTTAGACCAGAGCTGTTATTATTTATACAAATGATGTTATATATGTCATATCCCTTTCCTTTACATGATATGTATATGTATATGGCTTTTAGTTTGGTTTGATTGGTGTGTGGTTATTACTACATGCTATGTGGAATGCACTATGATCTGTTAAAAAAATGAAATTCCCCTCAGGTATACTTAGAAAATTTTCATGTAGGAAATGCAACATGTAGTTGTTTCAGCTTATGTTTTTAATTACTTCAGAACTGCTTATGATCTTTCCCCACTAGCTTAATGTCAACCTCCTGGCAGCATATTCCTCAGTATAAATTTGTCCATTCACACTATTTATATACTGAGGATAAATTATTGACGAATATTTCAGTGTTTTGACTATGTTTAGATTGTGTTGGAATGTGAGACGCCTTAATACTTTATCAGGCCAAATAATCATCATGGTAAAGGTGCCTTTTAGAGTTCTGTCTATGTCTTTAACTTTACATGTTCTCTAAATACTCAGTAATTTATTTTAAAACAAAATACTGAAAATATTTGTCTAAATTTATATTATATATTGTGCTTTTTGATATTTTAAAAAAGTATCTCAAATATTCTGTGTTATCAGTGTCTTTAGGTATTTTTATTCCAATTGTTTTTTAAATTATCTTTCAGATGTATAAGTACTTTGCCCTTTGCTATTATTTTATTTATGAGAGAAAAAAATTCCCTGGTGATGCATTTTTTTCTGCAGAGAAGACCTGAGGTTTGGTAGCATTCCCATCGCAGCTCACTGTGATTTCTCGGGCTCTCTCAGGGATTATGTGCTGCTTGCTCTGGACTCTGCTAGGAGTATAAGAAGCCTGCCTCTAGGCTCATGGAGCTCACAGTCTGGCTGAGCATGTCACTAGTTCCACTACCAAAACCCAACGTTTCTCTTTCTAACCATGTTAAGACTGATAGGCTATTTCATTATTTTTGCCCTCCACTCAGATTTTTTCTGTTTTCCCATTTTCCTATGATATTTCCATAATGAGTTTAAATGAGTTCACAAGTGTGTGAGTTGAATTCTCTTGAGAGGCTCAGCTTCTCATCAGCCAGGCCTGCTGATTGGTGTGAGTTCAGTTTTGTCAAGTGTTCCACATCTGCTTTTTGTCACTCGCTATTTTTGCAAAGTCTTCATTCTCTCTAATTATACAAATATGTCTTCTTCATTTTTCTTGTCAAAGACAAATTAAAAAGAATTAGTTTCTGTGCTAGTTTAGTCTTCATTAATTCTGTGCCCTACTCTGTTTTTAGCAGCATTTTTCTTTTCCTAGTCTTCCCCCGACTCCTTGATAATTTTAAAAGCTTGTCTCCTCATGTCTGACTTACTTGAGTAGCATGAATTAATTTGCTACCTCTGACTCTTTTCTCTAAGTTTTAGCTGACTGTGAGAAGAGACTCTTTCACTTTTCTCCATGTTTAGTTCATATCTGTCTTTGTCTGTGATATTTGAAGTGCCATTTGTGAAACTACATTAGGTGTTTCTTGTTCATTATCATTTGCCCCAAGAGGAATTTAATCCTACGTGTGTTAATTATTTAATTATCCTAATGATGTCTCATATGGTACCCTGGCCTCTTGCACAGTGATGGAATTATCCTTCATCCCAGGGCTCTTCAGAGTTCTTGATTCTTTAATGTTTGTGCATTTATATTTAAATGATTTTTGCGTTTACATAGTTTATAACTAACTTTCTGTGTTTCCTTTTTTCCTTTTACCTCGGTTTTTTGTGTTCTTTCTCCATTTCTCTGGGTTGCTTATATTTATGTTTTTTATTTGTGATGTTTACACCTTCCCATTGTGTACAGTGCAGTGCCTTTTGCTAGTGTGCTCTGGTTTTCAAATTTTAGTAATGGCTATGAGAATCACCTGGAATGTTCAAATTCCAGATTCTTGGGTCCTAGCTTCAGAGATTCTCATTCATTTAGTTAGTCAGGAGCCTTGATAGCTTCAGTGTTAACCCAAGGTGTTTGGATAGTTATAACACCAACCACACCATTGTATATTGCCACTACATGCTCACTGGTTTTCGGCCTGGCCTCCTTTTGCCTTCAGTGCAACAGCCCGGGTTTCTTTCTTGTATATTCTTTCATAAATTCTTTTATAATAGGGCTGTCTGTAAGATATCATGTTAGATATTCAGAGTATCACATTGTGCAAAGTGGTTAGGGTCTAGGTTTTGCAACATTTCATAATACATTGAGTACTGATGACTCAATTGCATTGAATCAGTGCCTTGTAGCACAAATCTTAGAAGGTCTTATTAATAAAAACAAACCCGAGCCAGTTATTGGGGTGAATGCTGAATGATCAGAGAAACAAAGCAAGACACAGTTTCCTCACCTCACCAATTCCTCAGCTGATCCTGTTTCCTCAGACTGGAAGCCTCATAGATCTCAGCTGAACTGTGCTGCTCAAAAGCCTAAAAGCTTAACCAGCCTCTAGTTCCTTGTCCTCATGCCTTAAATATCTTTCTGCTTCCTGCCATCACTTCCTGGGGTTAAAGGCGTGAGTCACCATGCCTGGCTGTAGTGTGACCTTGAACTCACAGAGATCCAGATGGATCTCTGCCTCTGGAATGCTAGGATTAAAGGCGTGTGCTGCTGTGGGATGTTCTGTATGGCAAACGTGTTACTAATAAAACACTGATTGGCCAGTGGCTAGGCAGGAAGTATAGGCGGGGCTAACAGAGAGAGTTAAAAGAACAGGAAGGCAGAGGGAGTGACTGACTGCCTGCCAGCCACTGCCAGGACAAGCAGCTTGTAAAGATGCCGGTAAGCCACGAGCCATGTGGCAAGGTATAGATTTATAGAAATGGATTAATTTAAGCTATAAGGACAGTTAGCAAGAAGCCTGCCACGGCCATACAGTTTGTAAGCAATATAAGTCTCTGTGTTTACTTGGTTGGGTCTGAGCGGCTGTGGGACTGGCAGGTGAAAGAGATTTATCCTGACTGTGGGCAAGGCAGGAAAACTCTAGCTACAGTGTGCTACCACTGCCTAACCTCTATGTTTAATATTATGGCTGTTCTGTTCTCTGACCCCAGATAAGTTTATTAGAGTGCACAATATTTTGGCGAACACAATACCACCAGTACAGTGTCTTAGTACTTTTCTGTGGTGCTGATGACCCATAAAAGCTGGCATCAGGGGCCTTGACTTTGGAGTTGTGGTTCTAAACTCCCTTCTTTGTCTGTTTTCTTCTTTTGTCAGATGAGCACAAGTTGACTATACCACACATGGCACTTTCAGTCAGCTTAAGTTGCCCCCTCTATCCCCAAGGTCTTAATGTCAAGTTAGGGGAAATTTACCATAATTAACAAGTTCTAATATACTAGATCCATCACTTCAGTAAAACAATGTGAGTTGTATGATCTGTGAAACTCAGAGCATACATTTGTGTTTCTGTTATATTTATGAGAATATTGTACCACATACAGTTAGTTGCCTTCTGATTACTGACACATGGGACCTGGGAACAAACAAGCCAATCTCACTGTTGCACTCACAAAAAAGCCTCTCTCTCTCTCTCTCTCTCTCTCTCTCTCTCTCTCTCTCTCTCTCTCTCTCTCTCTCTCTCTCTCTCT
>CABHPQ010124801.1:0-12205 GCA_902168405.1 Peromyscus aztecus | reverse complement strand
TCTCTCTCTCTCTCTCTCTCTCTCTCTCTCTCTCTCTCTCTCTCTCTGTGTATGTTCACGAGTGTGCACATGCGTAGGTATGAGTATGCTGATCCATTTGTGCTTGTGTGGTGGCCAGAGAGTTATATAGCTTATCTTCCTTAATTGTTCTCCATGTTGGGTTTTTAGACAGGGTCTCTTATTGAAATATGAAACCTACTCACTGGCTAAGCTGGTTTGCTAGTGAGACTCTCATAAATCACCTCCTCTAATCCCCCAATCAGGGTTACAGATATTACCCTGATGTCCAGCTTTTATGTGGGTCTTGAAGATCCAAACCTCAGATTTCTGTGTTTGTACATCAAGCATTTTGCCCACTGAGTCACCTGCTAGGCTCTAGTTAGGATTTATTAAGTGATAGAAAAACTAGGATTCAGGAAGATAGAACATCAGTCTCTCAGCCCCAATAACCCTTCTTATACTTTCCCTGGACACCCCTCACCATTGAATCATGGCGTGTGTAAAGATTCACAATAGTAATGTCACCAATGGGACCATAATTCAGTGCAACTCTTTATCTGCTACTCTATTCTGACATCTCTGAGAAACCAAATTCTTTTGAATCATAGCCTCATTGTATCTGTTTCCTTCAAATTATTCTCACTTAAAAGCATTTTAGAAAGCATGTTTAGTGATCAATTGGTATAGTCACTTGCCAGCAATCCCTAATAACACTACATGCAAGTCAACTATTTCCAAACCAGGTCCTAGAGTAGGTAACTTCAGCTACATTTTTAGCTTTCCATGAATTATAGCCTCTAGGAACTTGCAGTCCTGTTATTTCTCTTCATATTTTCATGTGGTTTTATGGGAGAGAGGATAGCATATCTAGAGAGCTAAAGGAAAGCAGTACAACCAACTCTCCTCTTATAAAGCCCCCACACCATTATCCTTCCCACCAGTTTCCACTTCCTCCTTCTTCAAGCTTGGAATTAACTTCTCATGCTACATCTGATCGTCAGTGTTCATGATTCATATTGAGGTTCTACTGGCAGATTTTGGCTGAAATCTTCTATCAGAAAAGTTGTAACATGAACAGATGGTGGTAAATTCCAAATAAATGATATGGACTGTAAGCATCAGAGGAATTAAAACAAAAGGAAAAAGTCTTCAACTTTTTAGAAAATACTTCAACAATAGGAGTGGTTTTTCTATACAGTGAATAAAGTCAATTCTGAAGAAGGCATATCAGAATAGATTGTGGTAAGAAAGAGCATATTCGGGAATGGTGGAGTATCAGAGGACCAGAAGAGGAGGTATACATGTGTGCAGGGGAATCAGTTTGAAACTTATGGAGGATACAGAAATCCCACCAAAGGTTATTTTCAGTTTTATATTTGAAAGAGCAAGGTTTGCCAGCATCTTGATGGGGACTAACCCTGGCTAATGCTGCTAAATCTTTGTACGTGTTGTATGCATGTTTCTGTGTATGCAAGTGCCAGTTGAGTATGCCCACTGACTCTGGTTCCTTGAGCAGAGTGGAATAGAAGGGTATGTTGTTTCCCTGATTCTCTTTACTGAGTATTCATAGTTAGCTGTGTGAAAGGAAAGGAATTTGACCTCATGTCTCTGTTGATTACTAAGGATTGACCACTGACAAGGCTTGTCATAGCACTGAGGGAACATTGGAAGTTGTGTTGTTACTGTGTGTGTGTGTTTTGCATCTATTTCATTGTTTGCTGTTTTTAAACCTCTTTTAAGATTGATCGGGATTACTGTCTTAGAAAGGATGTACTGGGCATAGTTTTCATGATTAAGTGGAATGTAATAAAACTGAAAGCCTATTTAAAAGCTTTTCTTGAAAAGAATAGTATGAGATGGAGAAGGACAGTTTAAGGACAGGGGAAAAAAGGGTTATCTATTAAAGAGACTTATGTCAGGACAATTTATTCATTGCCTATACTTCTCCTGGAATATATTATACTATGGGGTATTTAAAGTTATAAAACTTTAGTGTTGTGCTTTAAAGAGCTTCCAGTAATAGACATTAGCACATGCAAATAGTGATGACATGTTTTGCTTGATGATGAGATTGGGCCAAAGAGCCAGGGAAACAGGATGGAAGGATGCCTCAGTTTAGTGGGTATGGTGAAGTGATAAGGTAGCACCTCAGAGGGCTGTTATTTATACTTATTTGTAAACTGAAGAAAAGAATCTAATGGGGGTTGATAATGTTAACTTAAAACGTGCCCTTGACCAAAAAGGAATGTATCCAGTTTTCATTTTTTTTTTCTGTTGCTGCGATAAAACACAGATAAAAAACAACTTGGGAAGAAAAGGGTTTATTTCAGTTCACAGGTTACGATTGTCATCAAAGGAAGCCAGGTCAAGAGCTTAACACAGGAATCTGGAGGCAGGAACTGAATGAGAGATTATAGAGGGAGACTTCATAATGGCTGGTTGTCTTATACAACCCAGGACCACCTTCCCAGGGATTGTACCACCCATAGTGGGATGTGCCCTCCACATCAATTGCTCCCGCGCCCTCCCAGGGTTTCTCTGTGTAACAGTTCTAGCTGTCTTGGAACTCGCTTTGTAGACCAAGTAGACCAGGCTGGCCTTGAACTCATTGAGATCCACCTGCCTCTGCCTCCCAAGTGCTGGGATTAAAAGTGTGCACCACCACCGCCCAGCATTTATCAAGAAATGCTTCACAGACACAACTTGATGGAAGCAATTCCTCTGGGGTCCTTCTTCCCAGGTAACTTTAGTTTGTGTCAAGTTAACCAGACCAAATAAAATAATAAACATACAACAACAAACCCAGTCCAATAAGGCCTGTAGTGATAATGTGATCTGTGGTACAGAATACCTGTCTATGGGACTCCAGGGTTTGTGATGGGATGCATTGAGAAGCAAGGAATGAATGAGACTTAAACACAGTTATTTGCCTGTGGGCTTGACTTCACAGGTGCTGTGAACTCACTTTTTCTTCTGTATTTTTGTCTTTTCCTGTATCTCAGGCATAGATGTAGCTGTGGAGCCTCTTCCTAGCACATGACTATATGTAATAGTAGAAGAAAAGCTGTATTTTTCAGCTGAGGACTGAGGAGAACCTAGAGAGGCCCTGAGCCATAGGCTAAATGAACACTAGAAACAAGCACATAGTGTGAAAATTTCACATCTTTGTTCATCAGAGAACAGCTAAGTAGCCTTCAATGAAACCAGAAACCAGGCCTAAAAGGTAAAACTTGATATTTGAAATGCATTGTAGTTTCCTGTGTTTGTCATCAGTCATTCTGTGCTAGAAATTCAAAGCTCACAAACCCTATGTGACTTTCCTATCTATAGTCAGTTAGAGGGATATAGAATCCAATGGATCTTCTCTGACCAATTGTTTGTTTCTATTGCTCTGTAGATCATACTGCTTGCTCATTCTGTCCATGGTGGCATCAGTGGGTGGTATGAATGACCTTTAGTAAAAGTTTACTCATCTTCTTGGCTTGATAAAGAGCCAAGATTAATCATAGTACCTATAGGATAAAAGGGCCAAGGAAAGAACATCCTGACCCTGACTTGACCCAAGACCAGGGCCAAGAAGCAGAATCCACCAATCCATGAATTTGCCTCAAGATCAGACTACAGAATTCCAACATTCTCTGAGCTTGCCCCAGAGTCTAATCATAGAACCCTACCAATACTTAAGCTTGCTCCAAGATCAGGCCACAAAAATCCCACCAATCCCAGACCACCCTGGAAAGTTCTGCCCCCACTTAAACAAAACAAAACAAAACCCCACCAAGAAACCCTATATAAAGGCTGCCTTCTGTTGAGTTCATTGCTGCTTCTTTCCCTAGGGGGCTTTTCCTTCCCAATAAATCTCTTGTGTGAGGTGTGACTTTGTAGTATTCCTTTGCTTCTGATTTCTAGGATACCTTTCAGCGCACAGCTGTAACACTTCCATAGGAGAAACCTTTCTCTTCAGAGTGTAACACTTACAGTACCTCAAGCCCCTAAGACCCCATTCTTATTTCTTTCATGTCTCTACAAGAAAGTCAGCTGAACAGAACATCTTAAAAGGGGAATGTGTGGGTAAGCGAGGTAGGGTCTTGTATTCTTGAAAAGTACGGAACTATCTAAAATGATCCTGTAGCCAGAGGATGCTGGGATGAACCATAGCCCTTATATGGACATTGCTCCTGGACCAAGCCTAAGTGACAGGCCTCAGGTACTGTGTGGTTTAGGGAATTATGAGGACTTTATCTTTTCTTGGGTCTTGAGACCTGGGGCCAAAAGCTGAGCTGCCAGCCCAGTCTTCTTAAGAGAAGGGTCTTAAGAGCTTACTCTCAGGTATAGGATGGCCATTGGTTCCACCTGAAGGGTTCTTTACGAGGAGGCAAAATATAAAGTCAGGCTGGCTGACCAAAGGAGTTTTCAGTTCAAGGGATGGAGATCCTAAATTAGAGACAGGAGCCTGAAGAGCTCCCAGGCTTTCTTATTCTCAATTATGTCTGCATTTAGACACATACTTAAGTATTTGGAGAACAGTATTTATTAAGGACTTTCTTTATACCCATGATTTTCCACATGTTGGAGCCATGGTGGTGAGCAAGGTGTTTCTGATATCTTTCATAAGTTTACATTCTAGTCAAGAGATGGAAGCCATAAACATGTACAGAGATTAGAGTGAATTCCCTTCCCCATGATCTTCTATGATGAAGGTAAAATTTGGGGAAGAGCATTGTAGAAGAACAAATGATTGTCTGGCTTGTTTAGGAGGTATCTTCTTTAACCTGGGATGATCATCAGGCTGTCTTTGAAGAGATGTCGTCTAAGTTGAGTCCTGAGTGGTGGGGAGTAAGACACGTTTCAGCTGGGAGAAGGAAGACTAGAATTGGGGCTGGTAATTTGGTAACTTTGGTATGACCAAAACACAGTTTGGGGTGCTTGTGACAGATGATACAGAGCTTGGTGAGAGAGGAGAGGTCTGGGTTGATAAAATGAAAAGTGTTGTTGGACAGATTGTTTTTTAAGTCTCAGAAGTAAATATGATCTTATGCTCACACTTTTGGGTTACTCTTTTTAATGATGTCTCCTTCTGAGAGATCAACTGCATATGGATTTTTATTAAGTGCTGAGGATCCAACTCATAGTGTAGTCCCTGTTAGATAAGTTCTTTATCACCCAGCTCTAAAATGCTTACTTGAATAGAAATGTGACCTACCACTTTGTAAGCCAGTTTAACTTTTTTAAAAAAGTTAAAAATTGAAAGCTAGAAGGGAGATACACTGCTTGAATAGATAATGGTGCTCCTAAAAAGCCATGGATTCCAGTGCCAAGTATGAGGTACCTCCTTTTGGGTTGTTAGAGAGGCCCCAGGTGCTCCCCAAAATGATTAAACTCTTGTCATTCTTCTAGGTTGCCCACCACAGCATTAACTGATGTCACAGCATAGCCATTGCAACCATGATGTCATGGCATCTGTGTTTGCCCATCCTGAGCCTATGCAAGACTGGGCCTGTCATCTGCCAGTCAGGCATCAGGCGAGGGCCCAGACAGTCTTACTCCTTTCTGCTAAACTACTGGCTGCTGGTGGATTCTGGAGGGGTAACAGTTACTATCTTTACTTGTAGACTGTCTCTTGAGCTCCCCTGCTTCAGTGGCTAGCTCCCAGGCCACGGTCTCTTGGTTGGCCCTGGCTAAACTCATAAAATAAATAAAAATACAAGAATGTGGGAAAAGGAACTGTAGGGATAAAAGAGTGATTGACAAAGGTGTGGGGTATATGAGATGGTAGGGGTAAGAGTAATCAGATGACTTTATCTACATGTACTTAATTGACAAAGAACAAATTCAATGAAAGTTAAAATAGTTATTTTTATTAAGTGGACCTTTAGGGGGTGCTAGTGTGACTTTGCATATATATTTGTTTCCATATTCCTGGACCTTATGTTTGTTGATTTATAAATTCCTTCTGCCATATACTTGATGGCTGAAAGACAGAGTTTCTCAACTTATATCCTGGCAAGTTGAAATTTTGTAAAGTCATTATAGAATTTACTCAAGTGTGTACATGCAATCATAGGTTTCTGATCTTCAGGATTTATTGAGTCCCTCAAATCTCTTTCTTAGTAAATACTGTGTTTGAAAACAGTTGCTTAAACATGTGTAATGTGCTTTTCAGCTAACATATGTCTGGGGTTCCAAAGCCCCGTGTGGGTGCTGTACTTTTTTCTTCTCAGGTGTGTGAGAGAAGGCTTGGGAATACAGAGTGATGGTATAGACAATACAACTGAAAACTGTTGGTGGTATTAGAATCCATGGTTTTACTTTTATCTAATAGATCTCTTCTATCACCTCAGTGGGTTTTAGCTTTGGTTATACATTAGAATCATCTTAGGAAGCAAACCAAAACAAAAACCAACAAGAATCACTCCCCTGCCTGATTCTAGAGGCCTGGAAAATGATATTTACAATCAAGACAAAAATCCTTTCCACGTAATTCTAATGTGTGAGGTGATTGTGAGATTTTATCCGGTACCATGCTACTTTTTTCTGGAGTTTTCTTAATTCTGAGGGATTATTGAGCCAACCAGGACACTGTCTAAATTACCTTGGAAAGGAGACTCCCACCTCCTTTTTCTGGCAAAGTCTAAAAAAAAGCATTTATTCAAAAGAATGAGATTTTACCATTTTCAGGAAAATGAATGGACTTTAGAGATCATCATGTTAATGAGATAAGACAGAAAGACAAGCATCATGCATTTTCTCTCATGTGAGATCAAGATCCAACTAATATATGTGCATATACATATATATGTATATGTATACACACAGATATATGTATGTATGTATATATAAATATATATATATATATGATAGAAAACCAGAAGAGGGACTATATACTTATTTTAATAATTCACGCTTTTCTCTTTATAAATATAGTTAAATGACTATTATAGAGGTGTTTGGAAAATAGAAATTTGAGAAAAGTCCAGAACCCTACACTCCTGGGATATTTTTATCTTTTACTTTATTTTTATGTTTATTTACTTTAAAATACTGGATTCTTCTCCTACTTACTTTGAAGCATGCTTAATGCAGATCCAGTCACAGAATTCAGACCAAAGAAGAATTAATTAAAATCTAATAATAATTCAAATAGTTTAGTATGAGATTTAAAGATGTGAAAAATTAATTCTCAAGTTCCCAAGGAAAACCCACAAATAACAAAATTACAACTTATGTTTTCTATGTTACTCTTTTAGAGAAAGAGAAAAGAATATGCACCTTTGATTTACTAAGTCTTTACAGCTGTACCAAATGTGTTTAAAATAGTTAAGCCACTGTCAGTAAGTGGTAGAAAGAATGATACTGGTATTGCCTAAAATGCTTTGGTTGTGACTCAACCTCTAGGCAGGGGACCAGGAAGGAGGTGCAGCTTGGGGGTTCTTGTGGGAGCCTGCTGTGTTCCAGGGTCTGCACAGCATGCCTCAGCCAGGCTTGGGGAAAGTCATCAGTGGATCCCACGGTTCATAACTCTTTATCCTTAAAGTTGAAATTTCCTCTCCTTCTTGGTAGCCTCAAGTGTTTTCCCCCTGTAACAAGTAGAATTGTATTACTAACCTGTGAAACTGATCCCCCTGGCCATAGCTCCACAGGTCTTTTCATATTCATTCAGAATAAAGTGGAATTATACTGGTTAAGGTGAGTCATCATGGGAATTTGATTATTGAGACAGGGGACACACAAGAAGAATGGTATTTGACAGCAGAGGAGGAATGTGGAATAATATTTCCATAGGCCAAGGTATGCAAAGAATTGCTGGCAACCCCCAGCAACAGGAAGACTCAAAGACCAGTCCTCCCCAAGAGAACAAGAGACAATGAAATAGGGAGCCTTCATCCCCTAGAGCCACAGATAACATGGTCCTGCTGATATCTTGATTTCAGATACTCAGCTTCTAGAGCTGAGAGGATGCATTTCTGTCTTAAGTCACTCAGTGGACTTCGTTATGCCAATTGGCGAAGCCTATTAGACTGCCCCAAACACGGACTTCTTGTTTTCTGGTCTCTAAAATGTGAGGGTTTATTTTGTTTCTAAAGCACACTCTTTTCATTTAAAACTCTGCAGACATTGTTTCAGAGTTTTCTGCCTTTTAGTCGTATAGTGTTTAGTGGTATAAAAACTTTGCAACTCTTCAGACTTTTGTTCTTTTTATAAGGTCTTTATTCTGCTCCTCCCCCCACTTCTGGTGTATGAGATTGCTTCACAAAGAATATGGTCCTAGCTAAGGTCATTCATTGACCCGATTACTCTAAATACCAAATATGGCAAACTCTTCTGTTTTATTCTTAACATTTTTCCTTCAATAAGATTTTCCCATTCTTATTCATATTTTCTGTCCCCTTTCCTCCTCCTCCTTCCTCTCTCTTTTTCTGTTTCTGTAATTTTGAGGCTAAAATCCTGTTCACACAATCTTCCTTTTTACTGTCCATTCTCAGTCTTTTCCGTCTTATTATTGTGCTTCCCATGTTCCTTGGAGAGCATATCTGAAAATTTTTTGAGCCTCTGATTTTATTTTATGTGATATTAATTATTATTAACGTTGTGCCTTTATTGTGATTTCTGTTATAACATTTTTTGTTTTCCAGGCAATCCTTTTTAACGTTCCTTGGTTCCCTTTAATTTTATAACAATAACTTTTTTCAGCTAGTTTTCCCTTGAAAGGTTTCTTTTTACTGTTGCAAGAAGCCATTTGTTTTATGTGCTACTATGGCTGTCAGGATTTATTGAGAACTTCTTGATTCTAGTTTGTTGCAGTGGCAAACCCCCCCCCCCCCTTTCTTTTTTCTTGTTTACTCCCTTTCACAGGATAACAACTCTATCCAGACCCATTGTTTGCCCACTGTTGGAATGCTTCTTAACTTATTGCCTAAATATCCAGGTGTTAATTAAATAAATTATTTCCTGAGTTTTACTGATAAAATCAGTTTTATGAGTATACAGAGAAAAACATGAGTATTCAAATAAAAATCAGTTTTTATGATTGCTTTTTCTTTATCTATGATACTTTTCAAGAGGTGATTATATTGTCAGAGTTCTTCTTTTGCTCTTCTTGCTTTCAAGGAACTTCTTTAGTTTGAACTCCTCTTCTAATGAACATGGGACAGTTGGTGTTTGCATGAGGAGGGAAGTGAGCAGAGAGGGCCAGTAGCCTCTCAAGCCAGCTTCAGTGTTGTTCAGCATTGCTTCTTTGGGGTATAGAGAAAGGGGGAGAGGCTTTTTCTACCTTTTCTACACAAGCAGGTGGCTTTCCCTTGGAACAGCATCATTAAATCATTACATTAAGCTTTAAGTCTGTTCCATCAGCCTTGGACTTAGTGGGGATTCATTAAACATTCTGGCAGTGGCTGCGTTTGGATCTAGATTTTGGCATTGTGAGTTGTTTTTATGTTTTTTTTTTCATTTATAAGTCTTTTAATGGGTGTGGGTGAGATTGTGGGGTACTACTACTCATTAGATTACATTTTAACATTTAAACTTCTCTCATTTCTACTTGTAGATTGCCAATTAAGTTGTAAATTAGAAGAATATTGTCCTTTATTTTATTTTCTTTATCCATAAATGGGATTTTAAATTTTAAATGTATATGATAAACATGGGCCAACATGTTTAGGAAGTCAGAAATGTTTCTAATCTTTTTTATATTAATATAGGAAAAATTATATTCTTGAATGATCTTCTGCATTTTATAGGCTCATGGTATTTAATATTTTCACTTTATTTATATGTTCTCTACACCTTCTGCATTTTATAGGCTCATGGTATTTAATATTTTCACTTTATTTATATGTTCTCTACACCTTCATTCCTAGAAATTAATTATGTAAAATTAAAAATATATTGTATGTATATAGGTATTTTGTCTGCATGTATGTTTGTGCACCACGTGTGTGCCTGGTGCCCACAAAGGCTAAAAGAGTCCATCAGATTCCCTGGAGCTGGAGTTACAGATGGTTGTGAGCTTCAAGTGCATCCTGGGAATCAAGCCTGGATTCACTGGAAGTGTAGCCAGTGCTCTTAACTGCTGAAATCTCTCTCCAGCTGATAGGCATGACTTATTTAAGTACCCTGGGCAAGATAAGAAGGTTGGAGATTTCAGTGTTAGAATGGTTACTTAGAGGGAGGGGCTTGGTCCTGCCTCAACTTAGTATGCCAGACTTTGTTGACTCCCCAAGGGAGACCTTACCCTCTCTGAGGAGTGGATGGGGGTGGGATGGGGGAAGGTGGAGGGGGCGGAAGAGGAGGAGGGAGGGGGAACTGGGATTGGTATGTAAAGTGGCAAAAAAATTTTTTTCAATGAATGAATGAAGAAAAACCCCACTTAAGAAAAAGATAGGAATTTAAACTCATCATTTGAACTAGTAACTTAGGAACAAATGAAACTGTCCTCTGATGCTGATGTCTGTTCAGTAAGATTTCCAGCATGGTGCTGATTTCAAGTTTGTTGTTAGTGTAGACTTGCTCGGTTTATAACTCATTAGTGTATGGGAAGAGGTCAGTTATTTTTAATGAAATGACAACAGTATGCTGTGACAGATACAAAGATGTACTGTTTGGCTATTACCTTTCTTAATCAAGATTTTTTTTGATGGGGCAAAAAACCATGCAACTAAGTTTGTGGTCTAAATCACTGCTTAGTAGTGTTGATGTTATTAACAGGATGGTTGCCTTCTGTTTTCCTCATTGAGAGGAGTTGAGGGTCTGGTTATCATTCTGATTGCTGATTAGTTTTTCTGATGAAAGGAATTGGGGAGAAGCCAAAGACAGAACAAGAAAGATTGAAAACATTGGAAGAGACTGGAAACAGTGGTCCCCATATCAATATCAGCATGTCTCTCATGTGTACATTTAGAAAGATGTTTATTTTTAGGTAGTTTAGGTAGCAAGAGAATTTGTACCTTAGGATATAGAAATAGGGTGGTGGTAGTTCTGTGTTGATAATAAGCAGTAAATCTGAGGAGAAATCTGATAACTAGAGGGGAACAATGTAACAGCCCAGGCTTCTAGAAAACACAAGAATCTTCCACCTTCAATACCCTCAGCCATTTCCTATCTCCACTAACCTTAAGTTCAAGATATATATATATATATATATATATATATATCTTCTCTATAAAAGTTATTTTTGACTAGGTTGTCTTGATTCTCTCCTATTGTGGATTGTTGACAGCAGCTGACAGTAAGGAATGTACCCTGTGGAAACATGTTCTTAGTAATAATGACAAAATAACCCACAAAATATTACATATGTGAACTACTAACCTTTGTTTATACTATGAGCAAATGAGCAATATGTAGACATTTGAAATATACGTCTCTTTAAAATTTGGCCATGAGAGGTTAGTTGTTCACTTCTATGTTCCATTCCTATTTTCCCCTCTGTTCAAGTGTCTTATAATGGCATCACTAGTTATTTATCAATTTCCTTTCCGTTATGTAAAGTCTGCCTGTGTCCACCCCGTCAGTCAGTAAGCTTATCATGACATATGTACATGGAAAGGAATGTTACCTTTTCTGGAAGGAGCATAAGCTATAAATATGAATGAGGCTTTAAAAGAGCCTTACATAAATCACTAAGAAAAATCTGGAGTCAACCACGAGACTATAAAAATCACCGTGAATTATAAATAATGCAACAAGGTTACAGAAATCATTTCATGTGAAAGCGAACGTATATTTCCACTTGCTACAGGAAGGCTCAGTGAGTTTAATAATATTGGTTGACCAGATTGTATGTAGAATACTATAAAGTAGAAATCTGCATAGTAAAAGTTCTTGGAGATAATTGATGATATGGAGCACTGATGCTTACTAAATAGTAGAGATTGCATTTACTCTGCATTGCTGTGAGGTATCAAAATAAATCTCTCTGTCACTTACTGATTGTAACTTTATATGTGTGTGTGTGTATGTGTGTGTGTGTATGTATATTTAAATAAATCATATGTATAAATTATATAAGCATATACTTTTTTTCCTGGCAAAGTCTATTTTGTATAGTTCAGGCTGCCTTCAAACTTGCTCTGTAGCCAGGCTCAAATGTGTGGTCTTTCTTCCTCAAACTCAAGGTCCTGTGCTTGTAGGCATGTACAACCATACCTGGCTTCCTCTTTCTGACTTCTCTTGGTTAGTAGTATGCAGATTTTTTTTTTTTTTTTTT
>CABHPQ010124797.1:1299-13222 GCA_902168405.1 Peromyscus aztecus | reverse complement strand
CCCAGCACTCAGGAGTCTCAGAGGCAGGAACTCACTGCACGCTGGAAGCTGTCCTGCTCTGCATGGCGAGTCCTAGTCAGTGAGAACTCATATCTCAGAAACAAAACAAAAATACAAATAAGATAAATAAAAAAGAGATACTGAGGTCTCCAGGAGAGCATCCATGGTAATACTGGGGCTTGATGTCTACACTGGCTTAGAATCTAGATGACTGCTGTGACCACTCATCAAACAGCCTTGATGTGAAATAAAGAGCATTAGTCTCACTCATCATATTTTGAATTCACCTTTCTGTCTCTGGAATTTCAATCAGAGACAAGGCTTAGGGGTGGCATAGGATGCAGACACTGCAGGGTCCCTCATCAGAACCGCAGTCCAGTTTCTCAAAGAGATAACAATTCAAGCAGGCATTGTCAGCCTAAGCATTGTTTTTAGGAAGGAAACGAGTCCACATGAAGGGGATCCTATTTTGGTAAATACACTTTTGTTCATTTTAACTAAGTTTTAAAAGGCTATTTTTTGAAATGTAAGGTGTCTGCCATTAAACACACATGCTCACAATCATAATCGATAAGACAGAGTAGCATACCAAGCCTCAGGCAACAGGACTGAGTATTCATGTGGAGAGGTGGTTTCTGGGAAGTTGGAGAGGATGGCAAGGCGATGAGGGAGCAGATCGGAGCCATGGTATGTCAGCAGGATCTCCAGGGCTTGCACATTACTCTCCTGGAGGACAGGCAAGGCACAAGAGTCTATGAAGAACTTCAGAAATAAAGGACTGATTTTTATGACACCATTCAAAATTTAAAACTGCATTTTGCATATAGTTCTGATGAGTTATTTTGAAATATCCTTTGCTTTTCCTTATTTCCATGTTTCTTAATCTAACACTATAAAATTCTTTATTTTAAAACTCTAATGGTGACAGTTTCAAAACATAGCCCCATTTTCTGAACCTTTAATATTACAACAGAGAAGAGAGTGTAAGAGTATATGCATGCACTACCATTAACTACACAACTCCAAGATTTAGTGTTCATAACCATAATTACTCTATTTACAAAAAGCAATTACCCGAGCATACGTTCTTGCTGAGAGAACAATATTCTGACTTCTGAACTTCTTGAAAAACTCAGCATCATATCTCTGTTCAGATGCATGAGGCGCCCCTAGGATCTCCTGAGGGAACAGTGACATAAACAGGCTTCTAAATATGGGTGACAAGAAAATATTAAAATCCATTCTACTTCTGCCTGCCGAAATAAATAAGGCCCAAATTAGTTTAACTATCAACTGCTAAGTTAAGTACTTTATCTTTTCAAGGGTTATATTTGTTTATAAGTGTCATTAACATTTTAGATCTATAAATAAATGAAAT
Organism: Peromyscus aztecus; assembly: GCA_902168405.1. NCBI lineage: Eukaryota > Metazoa > Chordata > Mammalia > Rodentia > Cricetidae > Peromyscus > Peromyscus aztecus. The sequence goes on along the minus strand of CABHPQ010124797.1, from coordinate 11,844 downwards.
AGTGAAAATCAAATAGGTTTCTGTAGAACAACCGAAAACCACCTGATAACAACAGATAAGCAACAGCTACCATGGCTACTGTTATGGCCATCTCTAGATGAGAATGTACATCTCTAGATGAGAGTGAATTTTACCACTGTTACAGTGAGTAGTGTTTAATACAAGTGAGGCTTTCATTCATTCAGGAAACACAAATGGACTGAGTGTCCACCATGTCCTAGGCCACTGTGAGAGGCACTGGAGATACAGCAGTAGCAAATTTCCCCTGCCTTCAACCAGCTCATAAACCAGTAAGAAATGAGCCAAGTGTATCTTGCAAAGCATTTGCCCAGCACCAGAGACCTCTGAACATGAAGTAGGTATCAGATGATAGGAGGAAACGGGGGTTCATTTTGTTACAAATAATAATGCCATTGTAGTTTCTTAAAGTCCAAATTAGTTAGAGATATAGACACGTGGGTAGAATGGTAACATTTCTGGGATTTTCATGAACACATTTAAGTGAAAAGAAGGCAGGTGTGGGGAGTGAAACCCAAAGGCTGTAAAACAGACACACGTAATGAGTGTTTGAGGTTGGGAAGGCTCATCTCTGGGTTCATCACACTATCCTCCACACCACTCTTCAAGTTTGAATTCTTTATAACAAAAAGGTTAAAAAAAATTCTGACAAAGTTAAAAGGAAAGTGTCCAAATGGAGAGGGAGTACTGCTTATATGAGCTTTTCTTTCCCAGGTGTTTACAAACTTTTACAGATTTTCTAAACTTCCAACATGTTCCTCAGCCACCACTCTTGGCTGAAAACATTCATTTTAAACTGGTACTATTTGATGGAAATTCAGTTTCCAACCTACCAAATCTGCAAGTCTATCTACATCTGCACAGATATGATTCCCCCTCCCTCACAGATGGCCAAAACAAACACATCTCTGAACCATCGATATCTCAAAACTCTGCCCATGTTCTGGGCCCCATTTCAACTTTATTTCTATGGCTTTTTCCTTCTGTCAATAAATTCCTCTTCATCCCTCTACTGATCAGTTAACATACAAACAATGTCCCTTCCTCCCTCTGCTATAAAATACCAAGCAAGCACACATTCTCAAGGACATGCCATCTTCAATCATGCCCTAGGCCTCTGGCTGGCACTCCAATTATCAACACATGCTCCTAATCAGTAGGATCTGCTTATGCTTCCTACTTATCTGGACAAGCTACTCAGCTTCTCTAAGTCTTAGTTTACACACACACACACACACACACACACACACACACACACACACACACACGATAGCAATGATGGCCTCAAAGGACTGCTAGAAAACTACCAGATTATTAGGGCTAAGTACACGGGACACTGGCTGATGAACTGTGAGGGAACAAGTCTTTACAAGGTCTACAGTGAATCAGATACCATGCTGAACTCTGGAATTAAGGAAACAAAGAAGACAAAACTCTGATTCTACCCTCCTGTCTCTTCTGTCTTCACTTTTTAAGGACTAGTTCATAGTGAGTTCCTTATAGAGGCCTCCTGGGCATCTCCAGGAAGAATTCAATACTTTCTCTCTGATTCACTGAGCCTTCGCACCGCTACCTTCACTAAAGTCTGTATCCTGAGGACTCCATGAAAATTGTTGCTCATATGTCTCCCTACGTCCAGCAAAGGCATCATAGCTGGCATGTAGGAAGCACCTAGGTAAAATGTAAATGAATTCATTTTTATCTTATTTGCACGGAATAATGCCCAATGATGAAAATGCAAAGCCTATCTCTACCACTATGTAACTGGCAAGCGCGACAGCCAAAGATTCTCATTACACAGTTTTAATAGCCAAGTTTGTCCAAGACATCTGCTTTATAAAAAGGCTAATTTCCTAAAAAAGAGTGGTCTCAAAAGCCCTTTAAAGGTCACTATCATAATATAATAATACACTTACTAGTGTCATATGGAGATTAGCAATTCAATAGCCAATGAATAATGAAAGAAAATTAAGTGCACAGTCAAACTCAACATTGCAAGTATCTTTTCTAAGATATTATCATCCAATAAAATGAAAGTGAAAATATTATGAAAATAATGAACCATACTGTACAGACATAGGCAGTTTCCAATGTTTATTCTTAATATTACCTCAAAATGAACTAGAACTAGAATGAAAAGGATATGCTTTAAAGGAATATGACTGTCCAACAACCAAGAAGGTGACAGGCAGCCCATGAGCTCATCAGGAACTCTTCATAGCTTTCTCATTTAGATTATATACTCATTCTTAACAGCCACAGAAAGAACTCAGTTTTAGTATTTCCTTGTCCTCCTCCTCTTCCACTTCCTCCTCCTCCTTTGGTTTTTGAGACAGGGTCTCAGTCTGTAGCTCGGGCTGTCCTGAAACTCACTATGTAGACCAGGCTGGCCTTAAACTCACACAGATTCATCTGCCTCTACCTGCTGAGTGCTTAGCATGTGCCACCATGCCCAGCTTTTTTTTTTTTTTTTTTTTTAATCCTTAGTGAGAGGAGACGGGGATCTAATTTCATTCTTCCAGGGTTTTGTTTGATAACATTTCAAGGGATCGGGGAATCCTAGGCTTCTGAGTTTGCATAAATGGTCAGAAATATTAAATGCCTTCAGCATTCTTAGGCCAAGAGTGTGTGGCTACAGAAGAGAGGTTCAGCACACTGCAGGACAGTAGGACACTTGCCTAGCACAAATGAGACTCTGAGTTTAAGCCCCAGATGGGAAAAGAAGAAACCTGCACAACTTTAGATAAAGAGGATCACATAAAACACACCCACACACCCACACACCCACCCACACACACACACACACTAAACTGTTCACAGCCATTGAAAGCGGTTCATTCCCACCTAGTATTTTTGTCTGTCTTTTGTCTTCTGAAATAAAGTCTCACTCTACAGTCCCGGCTGCTCTAAAACTCAAGACAATTCCCCTGCCTCAGCTTCCAACAAATTACCACTATTACAAGCATGGGCCACCAGATACCCGGCTTCTACCTCCATGGTTAACACTATCTAAACTGGTACATCACTATGTTAACAAAATGCTCAGCGTGGGGACATACATGCTTGTGTTCCCAGAGAACAAAGAAGTATACTGTCATTAAACCCAAGAATGGCTGTACTAAAGATCAAAGATCAATCAACTAAACTCAATTCACTAACAAATCTTTAAAGTGGGTGAGAATGTTCATTCTATAAGTATCTACACTCAGTATGTCCTGAAATTCCACACTAGAATCAACTCTGTGCCATTACCTAGAAATAAATAAGTAGTAAATTAAAAGAATTTTCAATCTAGAAAGAATAAGTGCACAGAAATATCCTCTAGTCTAACAGAACAACTTTTGGTCTTTTATAATTTCCAATTTTTACCAAAACCAGTCTAATAGAGGACTTATTTTTTAATGAATCAATTTTCTCATATTTATAATCTCCAAGACCAAAACATCAGGCAGTAGCGCAGTGAGGGCATGTGTCAGAAAAGATGACAAGAATAACTGGTGGGCTCAAACCACTCCTTACCTCATACGTGGCAAGCCGATCTAAGAAGGTTAATAACTTCAGTCTGCAACGGCACAGCTCCTTTTGTTCCAGTGTCAACCTGTGTGGAAGAATTCGATTGAGCTGCTCCCATGTACAGTCATACACTTCTCTAGGAGGCAAAACATCAAGGAAATAACCCGTGCGGCCTTCAGTCTACAGCTCCTAGAACTGTATGTAAAATCATGAGGGCTAAACACACAGTAACGCATTCAATTGCAGAAGGAACTCAGCAATTCACCCAGTGAAGAGCACAGGGAAATGACCAGAGACTGGATTTCCCAATGACCAATAATGAACGACTTACTTTGAAAAGTTCACTAATTTGAGGAGCTCACGTCTCTTCTTAAGCTCTTTCTGTCGCTTGCCCTTGGCAGACTCTTTATCAGGTGGGGTAAGCTCCTCATAGGCGATGCTGTCAATGTCCACATCACCCGGTAATGTGAATCTGGAAAGAGAACAGAACTCAGTTGACTTTTATTAGCCTGGTCTTTTTTTTTTTTTCATGTAATGAAAATATGCTTTCTCCTATATTTATTCAACTCAGTTAATTTTCACCAAAACAGAAAATAATATCTTTTTAAACTTCTGCAAACACCATGATTCATTCACTACAACCATGGAATAAGTAATAAGGATAAAGAGTAATCAGACATTTAAAACCAAGAAAGAATATCTACCTAGAAAAACATAAAGGAACACATCAGGGTACATTTACCCAACTGTTGTGGAATATTATTTTAAGATGTGTTACTGTTGTTTGTGCTGTGGAACATTTGTTTTAGTGATGCAAAGATGTGTTGCATTCTTTTATGTTGCACTTGTTTAACTCTATGAAGCTGTGTTACGTTGCCCGTCTAAAACACCTGATGGTCTAATAAAGAACTGAATGGCCAATAGCAAGGCAGGAGAAAAGATAGGAGGGGCTGGCAGGCAGAGAGGATAAATAGAAGAAGAAATCTAGGAAAAAGAAATAAGGAGCAAGAGAACAAGGAGAGGAGGATGCCAGGGGCCAGCCACCCAGCCACCTAGCCAGCCACAGGGTAAGAGTAAAAGTAAGATATACAGAAGAAAAGGAAAAAATCCAGAGGCAAAAGGTAGATGGAATAATTTAAAGTTAAGAAAATCTGGCAAGAAACAAGCCAAGCTAAGGTGAGGCATTTATAATTAAGAATAAGCCTCCATTTGTGATTTGTTTGAGAGCTGGGTGAAGAGCCCTCCAATAGAGATAAAAACAACAACTACACCCAACATAAAACAGTTTTTACCTGATAGTCAAAGGATGGATGTTACATCACATTCAAAGGTGGGTGATAAATGGCTTTTACATGGACTAAAGATAGACCAAAATAACTTTGGTTTGGGATCTGGTGTGGGATACGCTACGCTCCACAATCACAGGAAGTTCTTTCTATTTGGTTAGTCTGCAGAATTGTCCACACAAGTGTAGCTTTCTTAGAGAACTTCAGGTCATAGTACCTTTTCTTTTTTATTATTATTATTTAAACTGTTTGGCCTAATGGTTCAAGCTTCTAGCTAGCTGTTCTTTTATCTTAAATTAACCCATATCTATTAGTCTATAAGTTGCCAGATGGCTTGTGGCTTACCGGTACCTTTTATCTCACTTTTCATGGCGGCGGCTGGCAGAGTCTCTCTGACTCAGCCTTCCACTTCCCAGAATTCTCCTCTCTCCTTGTCCCGCCTATACTTCCTGCCTGGCTACTGGCCAATCAGTGTTTTATTTATTAACCAATCAGAGCAACACATTTAGCATACAGAACATCCCCCAGCACTCTTCCTTTCCCATCAACCATTGACTGCATGACAAGATAATGATGAGCCCAATCTTGTGGGGGTTATTTTTGGAGACAGAATCTCATGTAGCCTAGTCTGGCCTCAAATGCTATGTGTCTAAGAATGACCTTGAACTTCTGATCTTCCTGTCCACATTCCCAAGTGCAAGGATTGCAGGCATGGACCATCATACCTGACATATCTTCAAGCATGACGTATGTTGTACTACTTGCTTCTGGCCTGCATGGTTTCTGAAGAGAAACCGGCATTTGACTCAGTTTTACTCCTATAGACAACTGAGCTTCTCTTCTTCTGGATTGCCAATAACATACATACTAATTTTTTATTATATATTCCCACATGACCCTAAGACTCACTTTTAAAACAGTGTTTCCTGGAGCTAGGGACATGGTTCAGTGGTTAAGAGCACTGACTGCTCTTCCAGAGGACCTGGGTTCATAGTACCTTTCTACACTGTGTACTGATCAAGTCAAGAAACTTCACCATGTGACATGTTTCTCACATTGTGATGAGAACATTCAACATCATCCTTTGTATTTTTTCTGAATTATACAATACAATATGAACACCGATGTTCCTTCCTTTAATTGGCTGTGATTTTGTTCCTCTCAAACAACCTCTCATCTCCCTTTCCCTTCCTGATGCTCTGGTACCCACTGTTCTGTTCATTGGTTAAGACAGCTCAGCTTTTTTATACTCCACCTGTGAAGTAAGTACACATACAGCATCAGTTAATTCACTTAGCCCTGTGACTAATACTCAGCTCCATTTACATTGCTGCAAATCATCAGCCTTTGTCCTTTTATGTATATGTATGAGTACCTGCATCATTTATATACCATGAGCATATATACTGGTAACCTACAGAGGCCAAAGAGAGTGTCAGATACTCAGAACTGAAGTTACAGGCAGTTGTGAGTCACCATATGGGTTTGGGAAACAAACCTAGGGCCTCTACAAAAGCAGTAAGCACTCTATTGTTTGTTGTTTAAAGACGTCTTTATTTTATGTGTGTGTGTGTGCTCCTGAGCACATGGGGATTGGATCCCCCAGGGTAGAGTTAAAGGCAGTTGTGAGGTGTACAATGTAGGTCTGGGAACCAAGCTCAGGTCCTCTGCAATAGCAGTAAGACCTCTTAACCACTGAGTCATTTCTTCAGCCCCTGCCTTTATGGTTTTTTATGGCCAAAGAGTGATTCTACTATTCTACTGTGTGAATATGCTACATTTTCTTTATCTTCTTACTTGTAGATGGACATCTTAGTTGATTCTATGTCTTAGCTGTTGTGAACAATGCTGTTTTAAATAGGGATATACATTTTCATTTCCTTTTTATAAATATACATTAACAGAATTGCTACATCACATGCATTTCTCTCTTGGAATTTCTCGAGGATACTACATTTCATTTTCCATGGTTACATCAATTTACATTCTCACTAAAATTGCATAAGAATTTTTCTTTCTCTGTGTTCTCACTAACACTTGTCATTTTTTTGTCTTTTTGATAACCACTGTAACTGGATTTAAATGATAAGTTGCTGTGGTTTTGATTTGCATTTCATAGATAGGAATATCACATTATTTATAATCTTAACATAGTTAAAAAAAAAAGTTAGTCTCATTAAAATTATTTAATTATTGGGTATATACTATCATTTATACCTTACGGAGTCCCAAATGTATGGTAAGCAATAGCTTGTCCAACAATTTAACACTATTATTATATTACTAACTGGCATTTAGTGTTAAACATCTGTGGGTACTTTCATAAGGCAAGTAAATACTACAGGTACTTAGTATGACCCTAGAGGCTGACGTGTAAAGCCCTGTTAGTGGCACGGAGCCCATTCAGTAAGTGTGTGCAGAGCCAGACATGCCCTCTGCACCAAACCACCGGCTGCAAACGCATTTCACTGAAAGGAAAAAAGCACGGCTCAACCGTGACTGCTTCGGCAGTGTAGCTTAACAGCCACCCCATGCTCAGTCGACATTTCCTCCCCGTCACCTCTGCAATGAGTCAGTCTCCAAACCAACCTGCCGTCGTCTGCCCCCTTCCCTATCGCCACCAGAGCCTCCAGGTCTGTGCCTCTCAAGCCATACTGCAGCAGTTCCTTGGCAGCATCCACATTTTCAGGGACTCTCTCCAAACACTCATGGAGAACCCAGGACCGCTTCTTAATTTTACTCTACATAAAAAGAAAAATAAACAGAGGCATTTAAGAACGGATGGCATCATATAAAACCTGATGACTGCTTTCTAGAATTACAGATAATAACTAGATAGTTATAGACAATAACTAGACATTTTGTATTAGGGTCATTAAAGAACTTGGTCCTAGGTAGCTCCTTGATGTCAATCTAAAAACCACTAATTCAATTCATTATTGGTGACCGCAGCTGGATATGGGAGGTGTGATTCCAAACAGCATTTGGGGTTTTTTGTTTGTTTGCTTAAACTTTTTCATACAATATACTTTCATCATATTGTTTCCCCATCCCCAACTCCTCCCAGATGCTCCCCACCTCCCTACTGACTCAATGCTCTTTCTCTCTTTCTGTCTCTCCAAGGGTGATGGGGGCCCATTAATACAAAAAATATCAAAATTAAATGAATGAAATGAATGAATGAAAAAAAAAAGGAGTCCTTTATGTGTTGGCCAACTACTACTGGGCACGGGGCCCGTCCTAGAGTGTGGCTGATACACTTATCGATATTCCATTGGAGCAAACTGGTTTTCCCTTTCCCAGCAGCTATCAGTTACAAAGAACTTCTTGGTTAGGGGTGGGACTCTGTCTACTTCCCCTTCTCAGTGCTAACAATCTGTCTGATTTAGACCCATGCAGGTCTCAAATGATTGTCACATGTCTGTGAGTTCACACATGAATCAGTCCTGTGGTGTCTGGAAGAACCTTATTTCCTTAGTTTTCTACCTCCTTACAATCTTTCCTCTTCCTCTCCTCCATAGATCCCTGAGTCTGAGTCCCAGCCCAGCATGGTGACAGCTCTGGGTCTCTGACAGAGAGCAGCAATGTGGGTCAGTGGGAGTCACAAAGGGGTGGAAACAGGCTAGAAGAAAAGGCTGGGAGGGATGGGGAAACGAACTGGGGGGGGGGGGGGCGGCCTTGGGTCCACACCCAGAGAGATGCAATAGCATTCTTTTTAATTCTAATGAGCCACGGTGAAACACAAAGTTCTAGTACTCTTTTCTAGAAGTATAAAAAATAAAAGATCTTTTGTACTTGCCCTTAGATTGTGTTTTGGTCATACAAGAGAGAATATAAGGCAGAGAGGTAAAATAAGGGTGTTTTCCAAAGTAGGAAGCATGCTTAGCCTCAAAACAGAACTACGGGAGCACCACACACCACCGTTATATCTTCATTGCACTGTGAGAGGTATCATACAGGCTCAAGCTAACTCAATCACACAAAGTCAAAGTAAGCTGCTCTTTGGAAAGTTTTTCTTGCCAATTTTGGCCATGGTCCCTACTTACTTGCCAATCCTAACCTATATGCTGCTTCTGGGGCATGTCCTGCTTGTTAAGACTTGGAGTTTCTGAACACCATCTCAGCTCACTGGCACCCAAGCAGGAGACATCCAGCTTCTCTCTCCATCTCTAACCACTAGAGACCAGCCCTGGTCTAAAACAATCCTAGAACTTCTCGTCTGTGCAATTTGTCCCAACTACTCCTCCTTCTCCTAAACAAAGTCTCCTGGTCTTACCCCTTTATCGTTAATCTCTGGCTACCAGAAACACAAATCTCATCGAGACTCTCCTCATGGTTCTTAAGTAGGCCCTGACCAACGTGGGTGAAGAGAGTTTCAATAACTGAAATAATCACAGAGACGACTGGTTTATCGGAGAGTGTACATCTTTGGCATCAAAATCCTGCTACAGAAGAAAGATGTTCTGAGAATTTTCCAAGATAGCACTTCTTACCTACACAGAAATTAGCAGTGTGAAATAACTCTCTACACAAAAGATAACCCATAAATATGGATTTCATCATGTCACCACAACTATTTACACATACCAAGTAATTCTGAATTGAAGCAATGTTGACAGCTGACTTCCTCCACTGCCGCTGATAGACAAGGTCGGTATCCAGGCCATACGTGTGAGCCAAAGACAAGGCTTCTTCATAGTCTTCACTTTCAATCTTTGTCAAAGAAAGAGACATGAATTACCCATGAGGCCGTTCTGATGAGAGGAAGGATCAAGACAGTTGCCTGGCCTATGCAACAAGTTATGAATACACATGCAGTGTTACCAGAAGCTCATAGACATTCTGAGAAGCAGGTATATCAGGAATTCCTTTAGTGCTTTAACAAATATGATGAAAAGATCCTGCTTATACAGTCAAATGGTGCAAAAACTGAGACTAGAGGCAGGCTGCAGTCTGGTTCAGGTCAACACGCTTTCAAAATATTGCCAGAGCACAGCAAGTAACAAGTCAGTGTTGGCCAGACAGACTTCCAAGCCAGCTGTTGAATGCTTCCCTCAGCATCTGGATTCTTAGTAGAGAGCTATACTTAAGCACAGGTCAGAGAGACAGCTACAAGCACACAGAGGAAGCAAAAGCTAGCATTCAGACCTGCCCCTGGCCCGACCAGCGGCCTGACAATGTCATCCTACGTAAAGTCCCCTTGAACCGCTCCCCCACCTCTTTCTTCCTCTCTTGTCATGAGCTGGTGCACACCTCCTCTCTCCCATTCTTTCCTTTTCTCTTTCTCTTCTGCTTCTTCTCTCAATCCCTGTCTGCTTTTCCTCTCTCCCCCTCTCCCTTCCCCCCAATAAAACTTTCCACATGGGTGCCGTGTCTACATGGTGTGAGTGACTTTCCACTGTGCCCCCTTGGCCACAGTGTGCCATGTTTACATGGCATGTCTGCCTCACCCACTGTGGAGCACCTTGGCTCAAAACCACCAAGGCCGACACCTGCCATTTTACAAAAGCAAAAACCCTCAGGCGAGGACCAACAAAATGGCTTGGTGAATAAAGGTGCTTCACACCAAGCCTGACAATCAGAGTCTAATCACTAGAACCCACACGGTGGAAGGAGAGAACTGAATCCTGCAAGTTGTCCTCTGACCTTCAAACATGCACCATGGAACAACTCAAACACAAACACACACACACACACACACACACACACACACACACACACACACACA
>CABHPQ010124793.1:0-28135 GCA_902168405.1 Peromyscus aztecus | reverse complement strand
AATCTTCCTCCAGGAGTACAAGGTTTCATAGTGCTAGGAGTTATGCAAGCTGCCAAGGGGAAGGGGAATCAATAATCCTACTTAGCTGTAACATCTATAAATAAAAACAATAATCTGAATGGTAAGAAACCCAAAAATAGTAGAATAGAGGTATTTATATCCTGGGGGTAGCCAACAGCTGTCCAGTTGTACTTGAATCCTAATATATAGAAATAAATTCATGCCACATGCCAGGTACTATAAACCTAGCCCAATACATGTGACATGTGAGATCATGAACTGTAGAGATGAACCTACTACTGCCGTCTTCACAAAATGGTGGGACTTCTAACTGCATCCTAAAATATTTACCTTATAACCCACAGATACGTGTAACTCTTCTCCATCAAACAAGCTTCTTTTTGTAGCATTACAGAGAGCATTACAGAAAGCCATACCTTTTCAAAACACATAACAATTGACCGTGGGGTGCCCAGCCCTATCTGATACATCTACAACACAAGCCCTGCACCCAAGGCTCAGGAAACATCATAGAAGATGAGGCAGAAAGGCAGTATAAACCGATGCATTAGGTTTACTGAAAGAAAGAGCCTTCTATGTATGACAGGGAAGCTGTGCCCAGGAAATATCAGCAGTATCCAGCCTAACTAAGACCTGAGAAATGACAACACCAATTGATGTGTCAGTGTGGGTAAAGAACTGCAGGCAATTAATGGCTGCTGGCAGAGGAGAATCAGTTTTCCCTAGGGGCAAATCCCCTGATAGTTTATTAAATCAGCTTTAAATACATGTAAGCAACACTAAATGAATTTGGGTAGCTGTAATTAAGTGCACACATAAATGCATGTGTGCGCGTGCATGTGTGTGTGTGTGTGTGTGTGTGTGTGTGTGTTACAATAATAATTAAGAGTAAGAGATCATAGATTGGGAGGAATGATAGAAATATAGTACTCAAATATGAAATTTTAGAAAGTTTTTAAAATGTAAAGGAAATGAAATTTGGGTAATGGAATGTGACGCTCCCACTTTGGAAGCAGTCTTTTCGGTTTATTAAAGAATGAACCATGAGCCTACCCTATGATCCAGAATTTCCAATATAGCTATAAAGATATATGACATGACATCTAGATTCAATGTGAGATTCTGAGTTGAATTCTAAAACAGGAAAATAATTATCTGGACTAGAGATGTATCTCAGTGGTATAATACTTGTTTAGCCTGTATCATGTCTATGTCTCATTCCATGATGCCATACATCTGCCCAACTATCATAGGATTTACTATTGCTGTGAGAAGACACCATGACCATGGCAACACTTGTAAAGAAAACATTTAATTGAGGGGACTCACTTATAGTTCAGGTTCAGTCCATCATGGCGGGGGAGCATGGAGGCATGCAGGCAGGCATGGTGCTGGAGAAATAGCTGAGTGCCCTACATCTTTCAGGCAACAAGAAGTTGACTGACACCCTGAGCAGTATCCTGAGTATATGAAAACTCAAAGCTCACCCCCACAGTGACACACTTCCTCCAACAAGGCTATACCAATTCAACCAAGCCATACCTCCTAATAGTGCAACTTCCAATGAGATTATGGGATTATGGGAACCAATTACATTCAAACTACCATGGTAAGAAAGCATGAGACAAAATTGTTTACCACTATTACTACTAATTAATAGAAAATTGTTATCTATTTTACGTGTTTCACTATTTTAGGAATTGGAATGAATAGTGGAATGTTGGTTAACAGGGGCCAGAAGTTGGGAAGGGGAGTGTGGTACTTAAGGTAACGTATCTAAACTTGCAGTTATGCTGAGAGAATAAATACTAAGACTTAGAATACAGCATCAAGATGGTAATTTAAAATTCGTACTGAAGTAGATATGAGGTGTCCTTACCTCACAAACAAGTAAATGTGAAATGAAGGATGTCAGAGTGTTGTGTGCTTATAAAAATCACTTCACTGTGAGTGTGTGCTTCAGAGCATTATGGGTGCAACCTAAACACAAAAAATAGAAAGATATCAATATAGGAAGATAAATATATGCAGATGACAAATAAACATGAAAAAAATCTACATTTAGTTGTTGAATATTTGAATTAAATCAATTGTAATACAATAAGAATAAATATAGAAAATATTAAAAAAAATACCAGAGTCATATTTCTTTAGGCAAATGTTACCAAAAATAAAGTAACAGCAACATCCTTCCAGAATAAAGAAAGTATGAAATACTACAGAAGTTGAAGAGTGTAGAGGGCACCTTTGTTTGTCTGTTTTGCTGTGACAGAATACTACGTTGTGAGCAATTTATAAACAATTGGAACTACCCGTTTCAACTGCTTAGATAGTTGAGGCTTTATGTTCCACTTATAAAATATTGCACATATATTATAGGAGAAATTTTATTTAGTAGTAATAGTGGTAGCAGTTTTGTGTGGTGTGACTCTACGGCATTGTGGACTGAAATGGGGACATGATACAGGGTAAACAAATTTTTTTTCACACATCTGTTGTCTGTAAAGTCTAAGACTAGAAGATGTGAATGTTCAATGTGTTGTAAGTTCCCCGCTCTCATACTTCAACTCTTCCTAAAGATCCCCAGCCCTGAATGTTGTCACAAGAGCTAACTCAGTTTCACCACACAGATTTCATGGGGTGGGGGGCACTTTTGACTCACCTCAAGAAGCAAAGATTTCATTATATCTGAAGACTGTCACCTCCATGCTGCTACTGTTTCTAGAAAGAATAAGTCTACATGTAGATGACATTCAGACTTCATTATTTTCCACTGTTGAGTAAACTTGTGAAGTTCTGAGAACAGCCTAAGAAACTCTGGGTCAATATCAATCAGGTTAGAAAATGTCTAGTTTGGTTGTTTCTTTCTAATGATTGCATTTGCTCTTTTTGCCCATTATGAAATATCCTACCTTTGCACGTCAAATAAGAGCACTTTATCTTTTTATTTTAAAGGTGAAAGATTTATTTTGGCTCACAGATTCAGTCCATTGTGGCAGAAGGGTGTAAGGTACAAAATTCCTAACCTTATGGCAACCAGGAAGCAGAGAGATACAATGCTCAAACTTGTGGCTTCTAGTGGCCATGCTTTACTCTTTCCTGACCAACAGTCTGACTTATTCAGAGTGGGCATTGCCCAATTAATTAGTCTTCTCTAGAAATGCTCTTACAGCCATGTCCAGGGGTGTGCTGAGATGACCTGCAAAGCACTTCTCAATTGATTAAGTTGTAATGCCTTCCATCTTTGGTCAGTGGGAGATGCTCCAAGCGAGCTCCTGAGTTCTTTTAACACATTCCTAGCAGTTTTGCTTTCTTGGAGTCCTCCTAGAGCAAGATTTACCATGCCCATTTTGTACAGCCCTTGCTTCAGATCTGTAATCCATCTTTCTCCATTGAGCTCTGGACTTTTCAAACAATAAAAAGTATTTAGGAGTCACTCTCAGGGCCAGTCACTCTTTCTGGCCTCCCTTCTGTGAGGTTCGTTGAGCTCGAGTGGGTGAGATTTGATGGAAACATCCCATTTGAGATGAGTGTTCCAAAGTGTCCCTCTCCTTCTCTCCCTCTCCCCCTGTCTCCCTCTCCCCCACCTTTCTCTCTGCATAATATCTGACTATATGTATCTATATTTGGTCTCATCTACTGCAAGAGGAAGCTTCTCTGATAATAACGACTGATCTATGAGTATAGCAGAATATAATTAGGAGTCATTTTATCACTGTGATATTATTTTCTTTTTCTTTTATATTTTTATTGATTCTTTGTTGATTTTACATTATGTATTCCAATCCCACTTATCTTCCCATCCCCTCACATCTGCCCTTTGCCCTTGCCAACCTCTCCACACAAAACAAAACAAAATTTAACAGAAAAATCAAAACCAGACAAAACAAAGAAAACTAAACAAACAAACAATAACAAATGGAGGGAAGCGGTGTGTGGGAGAGAGAGAGAGGAATCTTGTAGTGGAAGCTGTAGTGTGGCCCTTTGGACTCAGTTTACCCTTTAGTCCATTCATCTTTACTTGCAAGTGTTCACTGCCAAGAATCATTGTTCTTGCCCAAGGCCTCTAGCTTCTGCTATGCCACCAATTTTGGGCTCTCACTGGGGTTCCTCTGGGATTTCATGTTGTGGGCCTGTGTTGTGGAGATCCTGCAGCTTTGGATCTGTAGGTTTGTCCCCTTTACCTGCTCCAACAGTTCATAGATGAGGTTAATGTTGGGGTGAGCCAGCTCATAGCCCTGGTTGGGCCTAGGTAGTATCTAGGTTGGTCAACCTGCCAGCTTTCCCTCATAGTCTGTTGGGGAATATTATTTTAAGGTGTGTTACTTTTGTTTATGTTGCAATTGTTTAACTCCGTGAAACTGTGTTACTCCACCTATCTAAAACACCTGATGGTCTAATAAAGAACCAAAGATGCCAGAGCATAGGGGTGAAGGCTCTCTGTAGGCTCCAGCTCAACATCTCCATTAAAGGCTAGGCTCACAACCAAAAAGATAAGAAGAAAAATTTTAAACATTTTTAAAGATTGTTTTTTATTTGTGTGTGTGTGTGTGTGTGTGTGTGTGTGTGTGTGTGTGAGAGAGAGAGAGAGAGAGAGAGAGAGAGAGAGAGAGAGAGAGAGAGTGTCATAAGTACTTGGGTGCCCACAGAGGCCAGAAAAGTGCATTCCATCCCAAGAAGCTTGAGTTACAGGTGGTCACGAGCTGCTTTGTGTATGCTGGGACTTGAACTCTGAAAGAAAAGCAAGGGCCCCTAACTACTGCACCGTATCTTCAGCCCCAGAGTACTTTATAAATGATCAGTACTGAATTATATTTCTAAAAGTCATGGATATGTCACTGGCGTGGATTATGTTTATGAGTTTTACTGTTTGTACTACTATGGATAGCATTGTCAGAACCAATCATAAATGGTCCAGAATTATGCCATTAACTTCTATGTCAGGTTGTGAGTCTTCCAATTCTACATGAAAATCTATAGTGCTTTTTGTACTCCAGGGTTGCTATTATTCACTATTTAGGACTAGTCTCTTATAAGCATCCACTTAGGTGGTTTTGAGAACATTTTAGTATAGAATCAATTTCTTTCATTGATTTTCATTTAAAGCTATAAACACTAATATAGCATAATAGCAGAGTAAAACCAGTTTCACTTAATGTCAGTCCTGTGTTTGAAGAGATATGGGCCGTGTTTTTTTTTTTTAAGTACTTTAGATATTTATTGATTGCAGCAAATAATCAAGCATTGAACAAATACAAATGCCAAATCACAAACATTCTGTGATAAAGATATTGAGAGAATTATGCTTAATATTGTTAAAACCCCACATTTATGCATAAAGTATATTTAGTTTGGTATATATTAATTAGGTTGTAATTTATAAGTACAAGAAATCCCAGGTTGGAAGCCATTGAACAGCATTTAATGATAAGGACTTTCCTTAAGTATCATTGACCTGCATCTCAAAGAAGAAAATTACCAACTTGTCACTTGACTCTGTACTTGAGAGAAGGCTCTAAATTACCATCGAAGGAACAGTGAAACACAAGGCAGGATGTTAGAGTTCAACGCTATTCACTCCGGTGAGAGAAGACTTTACTAATTAAGCAGTCGCAGTTGTGATAAGTATAGAGGAAAACAAAGTCAGGCCTCTTGTCAGCATGGAGAGTGGTAGTCATCTCTTTGTAGGGGTAAGGTAGGTTCTACAATCAAATAAGAAGCATGTTTAAAAGCTAGAGCATTAAAAAATGCATAAAAGCTACAGCATGAAAAAGCATGCATAAAAGTCACAACATAAAAGCAAGCAGGTATAAAAGCCACAGTATAGTTCCTATGTTCTGCTTCCTGGACCTTTTCTTATCACTTATTTATTCTTACAGGACAGCGAAGCCAGATCCACAGAGGAAGCAATCGCTTGTTCTGACACAGGATTCATTAGATGCTGATATTGGACTGTACAAAGAGCTTAACCCTCAAAGCTGGCTTTGCCTCTCTCTATAGCAAAAGCCTGCCATCGGTGACATCCAAACTCAAAGTTGCTTGGAAGCCTTCATCGCTCTTGTAAGAGTGGACTGGCTATCTCTTGCGCCCCTCAGACCGCTTTCTAACCCTCCCAAGAGTGCTTTACCACTTTGGATTATTTAGTACTTTAATCGTTTGCTCTAAAAGAAACTGTATATTTCCTCAAGCAAGGTGACATTTATTGTTTCCCAGTAACCATCAAAATAAAAGAAAATGGAAGTTATGGCTAAGTGGTAACTGAGTACTTTAATGGTTTTAAAGGAACAAAAATACAGAGGATGGTCAGTTTTGATTCATAGTACTAATGTTGTACTATTTGATGGTGCTTATTTCTCTGTACCTTTTTAATACTTTCTCTTAAGGGAGTAAATACATGCAGAATAATAACATTCCTAGTAGAGCCTGGAAGACCATTTGATGCTGGTAATTAGTAGATAAACCATAAATCCTATGCAGTCCCATCACCCTGTGAAGAGCATCACTACTTCTGATACAAACCAGAACAGAAAATTTCTGTATGCCAATTTGAGAAAAATCACTTCTGTGTTTTATTTTTGTTTCTTGGGAAGTAAATCTTTAAAGGAAGATGTTACCCTTGGTATACCTCAATTAACCGTAATAAGATTTCTAAACTATTCCTTTTACCCACACAAAGTTCAATTTATCGACTTCATCTAAGAGAACATCTGGGGTAAAAGTCACCTGGAAATATTATTCATGGAGGCAACACTGAGCAGATGCGAAGTTCTGGCTCATGCAGAAAGGTGATCTTGAATGTGGCATTCTCCTTTCCTAGTGATGCCCTTTCTTAAATACTGCCTGGAGTGTTTACTGTTCTCCATAATTTAGTCGATAGGCTAGAACAGAAAAATGCCAGGAAGAGCTTTACAGAAATTTTTCCTTATGTGTATGTGTGGCTTTTGTCTTGTATTTAATTGGTCGATTCTGTAGTATTTAAAAATCTTTTTCTTTATCTTTTTACTTCTGTTCCATAGCTCTTCTTAGACTAACTGCATACATTCTTCTCTCAATTCTCATTTTTACAGAGTGAGTGATGAAACATTGGTAATGGCTGCTCAGTGTATTCAATTCCAAGGTGGATTCATCATACAAGTTAAAAATAGATAAAACTCTTCCCTATCTGGGATGTTAACATCACCGCCAGATAAATAATGCAATCTTCTGACCCTTGTTGAGAAACAGATCAATAAAATTTTCAAAATCCCACTATATAAAGTAAAACCTTAGCCCTCCTTTTCCAGTAATGACTGCACTGAGAGGTTCCCACTTGGTATTCTTTTAGTTGCCTGAACTTGGTTCTGTGGGAAGCACATCATTCTATAGTATAAGTGCTGTGTATGCAGTGGGGGTAATGTAGATCCTACACATAGCATTTAAACAGCAGGGCACTGAAAGAAGGAAGAGATTACAAGAAAAAGAAAGAGATCACTAGCCTTTAGTTTTAAGTAAACAAAAAACTGGAACAGGTTGACATGCCAATAGATTTAAGCAGCAATGTAGAGATACCCACCTCTCATTCCACCATGCACCCAAAGACTGTATTGTTTTATTTTGCTCTTGGTTTAAGACCAAAATTATAATTATATGATATCCAAATTTCTTTATCACCATTTTCTAGTGCAAATATATAAAGATACTCAGGGAAAGATGATTTAGTTACTAAAATGTTAAAATGAATCTTGTGAATTTTATATATATCTTATGCTTGAATAACCCTGTTTTTTTTTTTAATCTAACACTTTTTTTTTATTTTATTTTACAATACCATTCAGTTCCACATATCAGCCACGGATTCCCTTGTTCTCCCCCCTCCCGCCCCACTCCCCTTCCCCCCAGCCTACCCCCCATACCCACCCCCTCCAGGACAAAGCCTCCCCCTAGGACTGAGATCAACCTGGTAGACTCAGTCCAGGCAGGGCCAGTCCCCTCCTCCCAGGCCGAGGCAAGCATCCCTGCATAAGCCCCAGGTTTCAAACAGCCAACTCATGCACTGAGCACAGGACCCAGTCCCACTGCCTGGATGCCTCCCAAAACAGTTCAAGGCAATCAACTGTCTCACCCATTCAGAGGGCCTGATCCAGTTGGGGGCCCCTCAGCCATTGGTTCATAGTTCATGTGTTTCCATTCATTTGGCTATTTGTCCCTGTGCTTTATCCAACCCTGGTCTCAACAATTCTCGCTCATATAGACCCCCCCTCTTTCTCGATAATTGGACTCCCGGAGCTCCACCCGGGGCCTAGCCGTAGATCTCTGCTTCCAGATCCCTCAGGAATTGGATGGGGTTTCTAGCACGACAAGTAGGGTGTTTGACCATCCCCTCACCAGAGTGGGTCAGTTTGGGCTGTCTCTCGACCATTGCCAGCAGTCCACTGTGGGGGAAATGAAACCCTGGTTATTATAACAGAATAGAGACATTAATATGATGGATAAAGATTGCTCTCACAATAACACTGAAATGATTGCCATGTTCTGAACTCCTTCATGATAAATGATCAATATATTCTCCTGTTATAATATCTGTTACACCTAATCCAAGAATTCCACCATATAGTGGATAAACTACTTCCAAATGACTGGCGCCAATTGACGGCCACTATGACTAAACTGTATAATAACCACTTTATACTTCTTCATTTACTATCTAGAAGATCATCATTTACATTATACTTTTAAAGGCAGGAAGGCTCCATCACAAGTCAAGGTTCTTCTAATATTTATGCTTGTCATTTAGTGTGTACTTCAAAACTGCAGACTGATTTTAATACTTCCTTAATTAAAGCACTAGCGGCTATCTATAAACGTTATAAAACCAATGCATAACACATTCAGAAAACATTATAGTGAATGTGGGTTTTAAATTTTATTTTATTTGAAGCTATCCACAGATTATTATTCTATCTGTATAATATTTTTACCCAGATTACACAGTGTTATTCTATGCTTCATTCAGAAAAGCATTGTGAATTGACTTGATATCCTGGAGGAAAATAAGGACATGTGCTCACATTTGGTAGGAAATACACACACATACACACACACACACACACACACACATATGAATAAAAACATGCATATGTTTTATACATTTAATGTATATAAAAATATATATGTTAAAATGAAAAGTTATTTGTTTAACAGCAATGTATTAGTAATATGTTTGTTTGTAAAGCATTATAACTTTTAGAAAAAACACACACACACACCTATTCCCCTTATTAAAGCTGTGTAAACATTTGTGGTAGTTTGAGTGAGAATGGCTCTGCTGTATTTGCATGTTCAAATATTTGCATACTTAGTCCAGTTGGTAGAATTGTTTGAGAAAGATAAGATGTATTAGGAGGTATGACATCATTGGCTGGGTGTGTCTGTGTTGGAGAAAGGGTGTCACTGGTGGGCAGGAGGGCTTTGAGCTTTCAAAGCCCAGGGCAGGCTCAGGTTCTCTCTCTCTTCCTCCTTACTGTGTATCAGGGTCTACGTAGGCACTCAGCTACTGCTTCAGCACCATGCCTACCTGAGTGCTGCTGTGTTCCCATGACGATTGTAGACTCATCATCTGATTCTGTAAGCAAACTCCCAATGAAAGCTTTCTTTCATGTGTCCTTTGTCATAATGTCTCTTCATACAGCAATAAAACAATAACTAAGACACCGAGTCATCTTTTGCTTATATCTATTGAAAATTGATTTCTCTTTTTTTTAAACATGCAGCACTATAATACTTAACTACTTATGAACACTGTAATAAACCTTCAGTAGTATTTCCTGATCATAGATCATATGAGAGAATTATATGGAAATATGGGAGACATAGTTCTACATCCAGCCATTTAATGCAATGGGGGAAATCAGATGTCACACTGATGATAAGATAAAAATATGATAATGAAGGATTTTTGAAAGCATATGAAGTAAATATACAATCTCCTTCCTTTCCTTCTCTAGTACTTTCCTGTAGGAGCTGCTGTGGTATCAGACATGAAGTTCAGCCAACCTGAATTTAGCTTGCATTATCCTCAGAAGAGGTGGGGCGTAAGTACAAATGGCCAAATAATTTTTTTTTGTTTATAGCAATCTGTACTAATTCTCATTTCAAAGCCTCTCATATTAAACTGGATTTTCATTAAACTGGATCTCCATAGTTATCAAAGCTCAACTTGCATGATAGGGGTTCTAAATGACTTGCGTATTTATTTAACACACAATCTAGTTTTCTACATTGCTCAGTAGGTTCCTAAGATTATTGGAACATTGCTCAATGAAGTGAGATAACTCTTTTTACTCATTTACTTATTAATGTATTTGTATGTGTTCCCACATGAGTTTTTGTGTACATAAGCATGAAGGTGCCTGTGGAAGACAGAGGGCATAGGATCCCTGAGAATTTGAATTAAAGAATGCAACAAACAGAAGTAGGAGCTGGGAATTGAACCTGACAGTAAGAAATGTTAACCACTGAGGCATCTTTACCACTGTCAAGATAGTTCCTTTTCTTAAGAAAGTTTTATGTTTTCAACTTTTAATCAGTATAAGTATGCATATGTATCTCTTTTTCAGTGAGCTTTGCTAATTCTTTATTGGAATTACTTTCATAATTCTATGTATAAATGCATTTGATTTTGACAGGGAAAGAGTATGATTGTAACCTTCTTCCAATGTTTGGCAACCCATATGTCAGAGCATAGGAGCTTTTTTGGAAGTAAAATGTCTTTGAGGCTCTCTTAGCCATTTAAAATCCTTTAGCTTCTCATTTCCATTTGAAGAAGAACTCTAAAAGTTTTGTTGTTGCTTCGGAGAATTTAGAAGTGATTATTATAATTACTAGCTCTTTGCTAGTGTGTGTGATTGTGCTAAAGCCTATGCCTAGCCCCTTATTCTCTGCACATGGACCAGTCAGTTGTGAGTCTCAGTACATATTGACGTTGGCTGTCAGAAGAAGTCTCTCTGTTGATGGTTGAGAGCTGCACTCATCTCTAGGGTATAAATGTTAATAGGAAGTTTTAGGGAAAAGTTGAATGCTACTCCCATTATGCACAAACAATAGTTGGAGATTCTTACTTGAAAACATATTCTCAGAAAGAATGAAGGGAAGCCCTGCCATGATCAAGTAGTTTTTCTGGTAAAGCTTACTCTACTTCTTCCACATATAATGTTTTTATCCCCATTCGAGGTGTGGTATTCTTCAGTTACAGCAGTGTTGGGGAGAGCATGCCCATCAATACTGAGATCAATTTGGTCCTACTGTAGATCCGGCAAGCATGTGTCTGGACACCTTCCAGACCGAAGCCTGTAGACAGGAGGACACTTTCAATTTCTTGTTTGTTTGTTGTTTATTTCTTTTGTTCATTATACTATTATTTTTTTTGCTATTTTTTATTTAATTATATCATTTTCTTTCTTCCCTTTTCTTCTTCCAACCCCTTTCAGGTACCCTTTGTCCTCTTTCAAATTCATGACCTCTTTTTATTTAATAGTTCACACACACACACACACACACACACACACACACACACACACGTAAGTTTGCAGTTTCTAATACTCATGTGTTTAAATTTATTAGAGTAATTCTTTGTGGAGCAAACTCATTTTATTGACAACATTCGGGCATAACAGTACAGGTTGTTTCTCCCATAGTGTATTTTATTGGGGGATTCATTCCATTGTG
This sequence comes from Peromyscus aztecus, assembly GCA_902168405.1. NCBI lineage: Eukaryota > Metazoa > Chordata > Mammalia > Rodentia > Cricetidae > Peromyscus > Peromyscus aztecus. The sequence continues at coordinate 16,411 of CABHPQ010124793.1, read as the reverse complement.
AAATCGAGAGACGGTTTTGTCTATTGTTTATCACATATTTTCCTTCTTCAGTCTATGTTTAGTGTGAAAAAAATCTTTTCTTTTACGATATTAAAATATAATTTATCATTTCTCCTTTTCCCTTTCCTAACTCCAGCCTTTCCCATGTGCTCCTCCTTAATGTCTCTCAAATTCATAGCCTCTATTTCTTTAAATTTTGTTATATATTCTTATGATGTTTTTCATTGATGGAGTGTATGCAGCTTAAAATTATAATGTAAAAATATTTCCAAATGGTGAAATATTTAACTATTATAGGTTTGCAACTTTTATTAGAGGAATCATAAATATAAATGTAAATTTTTTAAATGTGCATTTAGCCAAATTGGTTGAACAACTAATTGTAGTGATTAATAGAAGCATTTAAGACTGAATTTGACATGGTTTTTGATTTAATGAAATCACTGCAACTCAATACTTAATTGCTTTTATGTCAATATTTCAATGATTTTTCTTTATTCTCTATAGCACTGATTCTCAACTTTCCTAATGCTAAGACACCGTAACACAGTTCCTCATGCTGTAGTGACCCCAACCATAAAATTATTTCGTTGCTACTTCATAACTGTAATTTTATTACTGTTATGAATCATAATGTAACTATCAGAATACAGGACATCTGATATACAGACTCCCTAAGTGGGTCAAGACACACAGGTTGAAAAGCAATGCTCTATGGTATATTTACATATACTTATGCTGTGTAGTGTCCATTTTTAAATGCTAAGTGTGATTGAAAAAGAGTTTGGCCTAGAGGTTATAAACACATTAATTAAGTTGGCACCAAGTAACACATTGGTAAAGCTGGGATTATATTTAGACAATAATGTTTTTAATTGCTTAGTGTTTATCTTCTGTCATCGCATATTAAAATTGTCTTGGACATCAAAAATGCACTTGAATTTGATTTTATATTTAATGTAAAATTATATTTTATATTATTAAAAAAATCAATGTATTGAGCTAAAAGTGTCTAGGATATTTACTAGATGGTAAATTTTAAAAATCAAGTGATTATCTTAGTATTACACTATTAAAATCATTTAGAAACTCTGTTTTATAGTTATTTTAGACATTCTCAAAACATATTAAAACAACAGAAATAAAAGAACTACAAAACCACAAAGGTTCTGTGCTTTTAGCACAGTAAAATATAGAGCTCTGAATTCTGAGATACTGGATTGTATGGCGACTGACCAAGTAGAGGGGTAGAAGCATTAACATGTTTTGATGGGCACAGAGTTATTCACACTCTTCTAATCTGGGGAAATGGAAATAGTTACAATTAAAGATTTGGCAAGCATGTTGAAGTGCACACGTGACTGAGCTGGGCACGAAAGTCAACTGCATATGATAACTGTATACCTCATTGAAATTAAGCATGAGGTTGCCATATGTAAACCCTCTCTTCTCCCGCTATGTGCATACCTGTGTCACATCCACAGTTGTTCATTCTTAAAATCTCCACTGAACACTCCACATTTGAGTTAGCTGTGGTCCCATTTAATTTTGAGGCTATGCACGTATTTATCCATTTTCTGACTGACTCCTGTTCACCAACACTCTCAGGTTGGTGCATCTTTGACTCACGCCTGACCGACCAATCTATATGGGACCTACGTGAAGCAGAACTTTGGTAATCTTGGACAACCTTCTCTATCTAGTAGGTCTCTAAACTTATCTGTAACTTAAAAAAAAAGTTAATAAATAATTGCTGGAAAAAAATCACAGAGTTTGTTTATAAAGGATGGCTTCATTTTGTTTTCACTTCTGAAGTTATCACAATCTGGATTTGAATATTTAGAAGAGAATGTTTTTGTTTATATATTTCTTTCCCCTGAATCTTGTACTGTTTCTACCTACTGCCTTCTGAAAGCCTTTACTGATGTAAAGCAACTTTTCATTCAGTAGAACTGATGCTCCCTGACACATGACAAAACATGTTCTCTTGATACATTCAGGACTTTCAAATTGTCTTTCAAAATTTTGAGTATGAATTGCTAGCTGTGGGCTCATTATGTTTTCTTGCTTACAACTTGTTAAGCTTCTTGTACATGGCAGATTAATGTTTTTCCTCGAATTTGCCAAGTTTTTTTTCTTTAACATTTTCAAATATTTTGTATTCTTTTTCTTTAGTCTTCTGGGACATTCATTACACACACTTTAACAGCTTGCATTTTCACTATGTTTTATGAAGCTTGGTGTACATATTAATCTTTTAATGTTTTCTTTGATATCAAGTAATTTATGGCTAGTTAAGATTATCGTATATCAAACAGTGTGGTATTGCTGCAGGCACAAAAATAGGTCAACTGAATAAGATTGAGACTGCATAAGTAGATTGGATCTGTATACATGACAAACATTTCACTGCTGATTGATGGAGAAAGGCTAGATTATCCAATAAATGTTTTTGCAGAAATAAATTTACAAAACAGAATTTTAATGAAAGCTCACATTAAAATCAATGACAGGTGTATTACAAATTAAAATACAGTATATTACTCTGTGTTAGGTAATTTCATAGGAAAAAATAGCTTTATGATAGTGCAGCCTGGGGTTAAGACTTTCACAAGACCATACAAAGAAGAAAGTCATCTTGGAGAAGCAAATTAAACTTCTTTTCCATCTGTCAAAATCATCTATGCATCAAAATATGTGATATATATGCATCAAAAAAGGTAGGTAGGCATGGTTGGATGATATAATCTACAATTACTATGTTAGATTAATTTTTCTATAAAACAACATTAAAACAATCAATATACAATAAAAAAGAAAACAGACTCTTTATATTCCTTTTCTTCAATTTGTAACAATCATTCAAATGGCCCACTGTCCACATATATGGGTGTGTATGTGTATGTGTGTATGTGTGAGTATGCATGTTATGTGTGTGTATGTATATGTGTGTGTGTCTCTTGTTATAGATTTTTCAATCTTCCAATTTTCTGAGGGATGAAATCTTCAGAATCCCTTTATTGTGTCTCTGGCAATCTGCTGCCACACCAGCTACTAATACAGAGAAAGAACCCGTGCCCAGGTAGCAAGTTTTAATCGTTTCCTTTGTGTGTCTGGATCCATCAGTGCCTTAGTCACATTTTCTGTTTGTTTCTAAGCATATAATGCCGCAGATTTTTTTTTTTTTGTTATTTTCCTCCGAAATGGTTTGTTAGATTTCTAATACTTCTAAAGAAATCAGAATAAAGCAGTTCTCAAAACACTCGGGTGTACTCCTCAACCCCCAGCTTCCATGTGTTTACATTACAGGTCCCTCTGATGTGACATTTATAAACTCACTAATACTGAGCTCTGTCGTGTGCCATTTCTGTGATTCATGCTGATAAGAATGGACTGCGCCGCCTGTAAGCGCATAGCCCTAACCCCACCTGTGTATGCTCTGTAAACACTTACCATAGGAAGTTTTAGCAAAATAAACTTGATTGAAAATGAATAGAGATTTATGACTGACATGCTGGTGCTTTAGTCAAAGGGAACTGAGTTACTCTAAGGCTGATATGCTTTATTTTAATTCTCCCAATGGCATCTTAGGAATTATGCAGCCCCAAGGTGTTAAATACATTAAAATGTTTAATGGAGAGCTCAGCGTTTTCAATAAATGTAGAGTACTCATTTTGAGAGATATGCCAATGAATTTTTTTCCTTTCTACATCAAAATGTAGTATTTAGTTTTACATTCCTAACCAGTCTGAGGGGCATATGAATTGCTAGTTTTAACATCACTGTCTAAATATATATTTTCCCAGTTTTCTCATAAAACATCTTGCAAGTACATCTTCCTTCCTCACAAGTTTTGTATTTATGATACTAGTACTCATGGCTGTGTCAGCTGTTGGATATAGTATTTTTTGTTCATAAATAAACCTAATGTATAATTTTAGTCATTTTTATCTGTGTGTTCCTAATTTTAATTTTGAACATACTTAAAGAAATTGACCAGATAAGTAAAATCCACCTTTGATTCTCTAGTGAAATTTATTTCATTCCCTGAGAAGAAAGACATTTTACATGATATATTATTTAATAGAAGAAACACGTTATGTAGTTGCATGTTCATAATTCCTGTAACCTAAATATAAAAAGTACTTGTTAAACTTCAGATTGATTTGTTAGGAAGTCGGTATTATTTATCTCCCCTCAGTTTTCTAAGAACTTGATGAAACCTAATTTCACTTCAAACAGGAAACAGGACCATCTATGTACTTAAAATTTAGTTTACAAACCTAATAAAATAATATTACTAAAATTCCTCAATTAAAGAATTTTTGTAGTTTTAACTTATACTACTATTTTTATAAGTGACCAATATCTGTGTCCAACAGGCTTGAAAGGAAGCCTCATCGTTTTATATCAAATTATGTATTAATGTTAATAATTAATTAATCTTCAAGGAGCTGTTTCCAAAATCTGAAAATCATGAAATATACTTCCAAGCACACTTTCATTTAAAAATGTACTCATTTAAAATTGATGGGGGGGCAGGATAGAAGAGGAAACATTATGAGGGATGAGTAATACTGAAGCCATTTTGAAAAAGTCATATGTACCACCACACCTGGCTTCAGGTTTGTTTTTATTAATAAGAACTTTTAAGATTCGTGCTACATTATTTCCTTATTTGCAGTATCACCCATGATTCAGATGTCTATAATTTTATGATCATGGAATGGAAAGGGGAAAAAATAACATTGTCTTGTTTTCCTAATGAGAAAATAGCTGTGTTGTGGCCAACAAAGAGTTTGATGATAAAACTGGGGGCCACTTTTCTTACTAAAATTGCCAATTCAGAGGACTGGGGACTGCCATTGCAACACCTTTTTAAATCAGTCACGTCAATAAAATTTCTTTTTCTCTTTGAATGGTGTGAGTATTACCCTGTGACCAAGGAGACAGAGAGCCAAAAGCATAATATGTAATCTAAATATCTCATCCCTGATATCAAAGGTAGAAGCAGTTTGGAGGATATAATGACTCAGGATCACACATGGTGCAACCTTATCTCACAAATCTAAGGAACTTGATTTAATGCCTGGGTAGAGGAGATGAAGAACACGTGGGAAGTAATAGCTAATGTTATTACAGAGACTAGGTCTTGAGTCATTTCCTTGAAGTGTTCCATGAAATAAGGACCACAGGAATACAGAAGTTATCCATTTCATAGATAGAATGAAACATAGTTTTTGATGTAATAAAAACATCTTGTTCAACACCTACCATGCTTTTGACATCTGTCAAGTGTGAGTCATTTCCTGTGCCCTGCATTTATTGCTGTGGTAGTCAGAACAGTGTCACTTAGATCTTAGTGTGACAGGTGCTTACATTTGTTCCTGTTGTCCATACACATGGCACCTTTGGAATCTCCGTACATCCGATGACTGCTCATACTTAGCAGATGAGTACAAGAGAGAGTACTTGAAAAGATCACTTACAAAAGGTTTAAAACTCTGACTCACCGACAGTTATCTGCTGGAAAACAGCTTCTTAGATGCTTTTGCCTTTGGCTTCTCTGCTCTCCATCTTTCTCATCTTAGGAAGATGGTCATCAAAACTCATTCTCCAGTTTCAGTTTACTTGTATTCTCTACTTCTTTCTCTTTAAACTAGCAATTGACACCATTACTATCATGCCTATTTAATTGCATTTGACATCTGCTTCCTTGAGGATTCAAAATAGCACAATGATTTTTTTTTGAGAATTAAAAAAGTGTGATGCCAGAAATAAACCAGAATTTTGAGTGTTGAGTATGAATGCAATCTTACTATTAGAGACCAAATTTGTTATTTAACACTACAGTTTCTCTTTACCATCTCAGACTTCCTGTCCATTTGAGATTTCATGGGTGAACACTTCTCGTTACTCCTCATCATGCATTTCTTCTTCCCCTCTGTCGCATTCTCTAATCGCATTAGCCACTGCAGGCACCTGAATGGGATGGAAGGGATAAGGTATAAATTCAGTGGGAGGTTCCACACCCTTTGGAAAAGTAAGGTATTCTTTTCTGGTGACTTTAACTGTTTCCTTCTAAACCCTTTCCTTTGACAAGTTTCTCAGTAAAGCTGGATGCTACTTATCCCAGCCATCAGGAACCTTGAATCACTCAGTTCCTTTACACGGGGATCCCTTCTCATTTCCATCAGTTTTGATGAATATCACACACTGCTTCCTCACCACCCCTCCAAGTGGCTGAATCTGTTTAGAAGTTTGAACCATATATAAACCTTCTTCTGATGAGTACCCAATATGCACATTGATCCTAATAAAGCCTTTTCTGGTGGTACAGCACACTGTAGCTTTTGCTACTTAGCTTCAGAAGAACACTGAAGCAATTTAATGACTGATAATAATAACAGTGCTGTTCAGATCTCTTCATGTGAAAAATGTTTACATTTCTATTGTCCATATTCATGTACCTTTGGACCAATCTCTACCTTCAATGACTACTCATAGTTGGCAGCTATCTTCTGCTGCATAGTTTCTTGAATTAAAAAGTAGCTTCTTTTAAAATCAAGTCTTGCTTTCAAGGGAAAGAAACAGCATAGCCTACCTTCCAATGGTTCCCACTGATTGAAAATATCTTACCCAAAACTTCTCATCAATAAATTTACTTATCCCTCTAATTCTGCCTACTTTTTAATCCTCATTGTTCTTACAGTTCTAAGAGTTGTAAAGAGAGCTCGGGCTGTAGCTCAGTGGCAGAGAGATGGAAGAGCATGGACTAAGCTCTAGGTTTGACCCCTACCAATCCAAAAAATAGAAGATAAAATCGTCAAAACAATTTTCAAGTAGTTCCTTGGAAAATATTTGGAACATGACATCCTACTCCATTTTCAGATTTAAATTTTGTTACATCACAATTATGTTTGTGATTTTTGTTATTATTATAGGGGAACACATGCCGCAGTGCACATGGGGATATCTGAGGATATATGTGCATATCCATTCTCTTCTTCCTCCGAGTGGGTTCACTCTGTAACTCCAATGATCAGTCTTAAGACCAACCTAAGAAATAGGAGTGAGTGATGAAGGTAAATACTCAGCTCCTATTCCTTAGATGTACTAATTGGGTTACTCTGTTCTCTTTGGTTAAAAAAAAGTGTTAATCATGCTTTCTATACTTTCAGAGGTTCTAGGTAGTATAATTCAGGTTTACCAGTATGCAAATAGGGATTAGAGGGCAATTTATTTTAAAATGACACAATTTGGCATAAATAAGATTAACTTGAGTTAAAGAAAGTACCAGTCAAATAAGATCATGAGAGTAGTTTAAGATTGTTAATTATAGTAATAGGAAACTTATCACTACTCAAGGATAATATTTTTGCTTTTGAATAAAACTACTAGTAAATTTTCAAGCTTTGTAAACCACTTTTTACTCACTTAAGCTTTAAAAATCAAACAGTAGGCAATATGTTGGCCTAGTTAATTCCGAAGGACAAAACACTAATCAATTCTGTAATTGATTGTTTTATATTAGAGAAAAAGAAACTATGTTCTGCAAAACTCATCAATGCCATGTCATACATAATAGTTGTTCTCTCATAAATCATTTAGGTCTTTGTCTAACTTTGGGAAAACCTGCACTACAAACACTGTGTGCAGAACACAGACATGTGGGGTAAAGTGAACTGAAAGTTTTGCATATTTTATTTATTTGTTTATTTCTATTTATTTATTTATTTATTTATTTATTTATTTATTTGGTTTTTCGAGACAGGGTTTCTCTGTGTAGTTTTATGCCTTTCCTGGAACTCACTCTGTAGACAAGGCTGGCCTCAAACTCACAGAGATCTGCCTGGCTCTGCCTCCCGAGTGCTAGAGAGATGGCTCAGCCGTTAAAGGCTAGGCTCACAACCAAAACAATTCTTCTTTTAAAAGCTGATTGTCTAATAAATACAAAAAATTGTAAAACCATTAACTGTAGTAAAATGAGACGAAAACTAAATAGGGATGCGGTCTTGGAGTAGCACAGACAGTCCATAATAAGGTCATCCACAGTGCCACATAGACACCATTCATATCACAAAATGTGGATAATAGTGCTTCTACATCTAAAGATAATGTCCCCTTAAAGGTGTCCATCACCAATGAAGGAGCAGCTGGATCAAATTTTGTTGAGCTGCATAGATGTTAATTTGTACACTGACTTAGTGGTGTATGTGCTTAACTCTATTTCAAACATAAACTTGATTCATAAGATTCCTTTAGCATGAAGTACCTTCATTCTCTTTATATTTTATGACTGGATTAATGATTAGCATGTTTGAAATTTAAATATGTGTTCAATATTCTTTTCCTTTCTGTAAAGTGATGCAATTTTAGTTTACTAAAAAGGCTTAATGAATAAAAAACTTCCATAAAAGAACCTTATATTCAGATAATTTTATGGATAACTATCTAAAATACCTAAATAAGATAATATTCTTTTTATATAAAATGTTCTATAAAGCATACAAATACTTATAATATATTATGAGTCAAATATTACTGTGATCTATAAATGATGAAAAATCCTCTTCCCCCCCCAAAAAAAAATAAGAACACTGAAAAATACCTAGTCTAGACCCATGTATAAAAGTTCTTTGAAATAAAGCTAGCATGATGAATCCCATAACATATTAAGGTATATTATGCCAGCATCATAAGATAATTATAATATTCCTAAACTAATATAATTCACTGCATTTATAGGCTAACTGAGAAAATAACATATGCTTGAATGAAAAAGCACATAGAAAATATATTCAAAAGTTTTCCTGCTGAAAGTGATTACTTCTGAAATATTCCATTAACATAGTTAATGTAACATAGAGAAAGACTCACCACACCACTTGTGGTGATTTGAATATGAACGTCCCACATAGGCTCATATATTTGAATGCTTGATTTCCAGTAGGTGGATTGCTGGCAAGGATTAGGAGGTGTGGCCTTGTTGGAGTAGGTGTAGGCTTGTTGGAGGAAGTGTACGCTGGACATAGGCTTTGAGGTTTTGAAAGCCCAAGCAAGGCCAAGTGTGTTGCTCCCCCATGTCACTGACTCCAGCAGAATAATATGTAGAGCTCTCAGGTACTTGTCCAGAACTATGCTTGCCTGTATGCCCACCATGATGATAATGGACTAAACCACTGACACTGTAAGCACACACATCCGTAATGAAATGCTTTTTTCTATAAGAGTGACTTTGATCATGGTGTCTCTTCATAGCAGTAGAAACCCTAAGACCCCACTCTTTCTTGAAAGTGAAAAGCCAGGCTTGTCCAATCAAGTCACTGCATTCCTCTTGAATATCTTTAAATCAACTAAAATGTAAAAAGCTAAATAAAGATGAAAAGTAGATGGGAAATGAAAACTCAGAACCAATGTGTAGACAATGTAATTTTCTAAATCATATCCATTAAATAATGAAGAGAAAACTATTGGGCCATTTTAGATTCATGATGACTAATTTTTGTATTTTTTGTAATAATGCTACACTATACTAAAGATGAATTTTTAAAACATGTCCCTTGGTGTTTTGAGAATGTCATGCACTAATACAGTGTTTATATCACCTCCACCTCATACTTTTCCTTCTCAACTCAAATCCCAGTATTTCTCCACTTCATTAATTATTTACACATGCACACAGTATATACATATATGAATATGCACAAAATACCAACCTCTGAGTCTGCTTTGTGCTGCTCATATGCATATATGTTTAGGGTGACCAATGCATAAGATTTTAGGACTTAACTGTTGTAAAATGGTGGGAGAAAGACCTTGGTGGGTTGGAGCTCCAGGCATGGCAGAAAGTCACTCATACCATGCGATAGCACTCACATGAGAAGTTTTATTTATTAAAGGGTGAAGGAAGAAATGAAGAGAGGGAAATAGAGAAAAATAGAGAAGGAAAGAGAGACAGTAAGAAATAATAAAAATCTTATTGTTTAATTGCAAAGATACTCATTGGAAACACAGCAATTTTTGATGCTGTAACCAAATGGACCATTTTCAGGTTCTCATATTAAGTAAATAATGTAACTTAGTAACTACAACCCTAACAGTCTTTTGTAATAAGTAAATCAATAAGTTTTGGGGAAATTATATGAGACTTGTATAATATATCCATTTAATAAATCATATCTTTATAAACAATTTGCATAGTAAGTATTATACTTTAGGCAATGAATAGTGCTAATTAAAGTTCATGCAGTGATATCCATTCAGAAGTGTGATAGACTTTACCACTATCAACTTTCCTACCATTTACAATGTATTATGGTCACTTGGTATTATTGCTTCCATTCTGGATGAGGAAACTGTAGAGATGGCATTCAGTCACACAGCCTGGTTCTAAAACCAGAGTCTTCACAATGACTCATCTTTCCCTCTCACTCATAATTTAGTAGGTACCATAGAGTACAATACTTTTTGGTTGTTGGTGTAAGTACATGTCTCTAAATCAAGCAGTTATTTAATCTGGTTTTTCAGAATATAAGAACTTAGCCAGGCGGTGGTGGCGCACGCCTTTAATCCCAGCACTCGGGAGGCAGAGGCAGGCGGATCTCTGTGAGTTCGAGGCCAGCCTGGTCTCCCAAGCGAGTTCCAGGAAAGGCGCAAAGCTACACAGAGAAACCCTGCCTCGAAAAACAAAAAAAAAAAAAACAAAACAAAAAGAACTTACTCCTGAGAATTTTATAAGTTCCTATAGATAAAATTGATGACCTTAATGATATAGTGGTATCATATTAATGTTTAAGGATCTTAAACTTAATGCATGCTTTATGTTCACATATAACAATTTAACTGAGTTAAAATATTCCATATTTCAAGAAATCTCCTCAAGTCTCCGAAAGTACTAAAGAGAGGTTTGATAAGACCTGTAAGTTGCAAGAAGTTCCTTTTCTTCCTGAAATGGACCAGGTAATTAAGGACTGTTTTTCCCCAAGATTGTATAAACTGAACTGCTGAGGGGTACTGTCAAAACAGCTGAGCTCCTGAAAGAGGCAGTAGCCAGTTGATCTGCCTTTAGGAACCTCAGACCCACTGAGCTGCCTGGAAGAAACATTCTCCCAACTGTTCAGCTGCTGGCGAATACATCAGCAATCTCCAGGTTTCCAGTTTTTGTGAGCTGTCACCCATACTGGAGTAGACTTTCGGTGATGCATCTGTCCTTTAGTGACATCTGCTCCTGTAAGTCATTTTCACCTGTACTCCTGTAAACAGCCTCAATACACTCGCTGGTAACCAAGGTGGACTTTGGTGGTATGCTTCCTTTGGTCTATCTGCTTCCTATCTGGAGTTAAGACACATTTCTTCACATCTCCTCAGAAGTAGGCTTACACCTCAAAAGTATATACTGCTCCTTTTTGTTATTGCTGTTTTGAGACAGGGTCTCAGGTGTCCCAGTGTGGCTTCCAGCTCACTAAGTTAGTAGTAGAGAGTTATCTAAAAGTCTTGTTTCTATACCCCAAGTGCTCGGATCATAAGTGCGATTCCATGACAGCCAGCTTTAAGTATATGTCCTCACTGATCTATTTACTACCTTAGTAACATCAGATGAGGCATAAAGTTAGTCATCATTTTTGAAATATAATGATAGTTTTAATAGGCAACTCTAAGATTCATGTGATTCAAGAAATAATAAAGATAGTAAGATTATCAATGAAAGTAAAGGGAGAGTGTTGCCATTTTCTCCAGGGATGAATAGGTAATGAAACAGAAAACAATCTCTGCTGTATTTCATAAATTATTTCCTCTATATTTAAGTAGCTAACTCTTATATTGTTTACAAATATTATTAGTATTTTGATTTTTAAATGTCTCCTTGCTTCACCATGAGATTTCTAAAAAGGAAAATTTTAAAATAATTCTACTTTATAAATACATTTTGAGATCTTTTCATAAGAAAGAAAATTGATTGTAGGAACTCATGTCTAGCACATACCATGTCATGTGCTATTTTTCTGTAATAGAGCAATTATTATGAAAAACTCTTATTGTTGATACATAACACAAGAAATGGCAACTTCAGTCATGTGTGCAGAATTAAAAACTTTGCCTAGTGCATGCTCTGATTATGCTAGCAATGGATGTAATATTAACAGTAAAGGAAGGAGCCAAAGTAATAGTAGTCATTGTCTCATTAAATGGCAGAATTAAAGCCCCCAACAGTGTGATTCGCCCTTTAATCTGTTGTATTGAATGCCTTCTTACAAAGATTTTTTAATAAATGGACAGTATATTTAAGCACATACAATATAGATCCCATATCTCCTTCTATGGTTTACTTAAATTGAAAAAGAAGTAAAAGCAGAATGTTTAACTTTTATGTACCCTCAATAATACAACCATTTTTATTCCAAAGAACAAAGACAGTTTAAATAACAAGATACATGTCACTTTATTTTCAAGGGATGTCTAGAGAGATTCAGAACTCGGAAAATATGTGAAATTACCTAAAGTTTCAAGAGAAATAAATTCTGATTGATTGTGTCTATGTCACCAAAATAAACACAGCTAAGAAAACAAGCATAGGTTGATTAAAGGGAAATATCTGTGTCTGGTTTGGTATAAATTTGTGGATCCCTTGTTGTATGCTATTTCTTGGCTAAGGTTATCATTGGAATGTGACAATTTCACATGTGATGCACAGTGACAGCATTTCTGTTGAAAATTGCAGTAAGGAATGCATTAACATTTTCCTTTGTGGTTTTCAGGCATATTTTATCTTTTCTCAAAAAGTGTTTTGGTAGTATGTTTTTCAAGTGCTACAAATAGCAGAAAACTAAGAAATTGTATTAATGGAATAAAATAATTATTTTGATGCATGTGTGAGAATCTTTCTAGTAGAAAAATGACTTTAGACAGCTTTTTGGTACAGATAGATTAATATCCAAGTATCAAGATAAATTTAGCCAAAACTTTGAAGAGTTTGGCTGTAAAACTCATTACCAAATGATTTCATAAATGGTTACCAATATAATCTGGGAAGCCACTACAGATAGCTAAATGCTCCTAGAATAGCAATTTGTCACATTGCTGAGATAAGCATATGAACATCCGTGGTCACCTTTAGAAAGAATCTTTCTTTGTAAGGATAAGAACGTGGTTAGGTAACTGACTCAGTGTGAGGACAAATCAATGAACAGAGTACTTTATTTACTGAACAAATGAAAGATGAGAGTCAGAAATCATAAACTCTGATGTCAAAAATCTCTGTGGTAGCTTTTAATAGGTGCATTAAACAGATGCACAGTAGAGCTTAACAGGTTTAATATTTATTACAGAAGTCATGAAGGAGTTTCCTCATTGGATGCTAGCTTAGGGAAAATGGCAGTACCATAAAAGTCAGTAATTTTAGAAAGTTGATCAATGTTATGCAGCCACTCAAAGATGAGGCACTTAGAAAAGTGATTTCAAAGGTATAGAGATATATATTCATTAAATAGCATGTTTCTGACATGTAGACATGCAGGATGTTGGTTTCTTGGAGGAAGGTCATACAGTACAAGTCCCAAGATCCAGGAACCATGGAGGGTTGAGCTAGAGAGGGGTCAGAAGTCAGGTAACAAAATACTGCCCAACAGGAGGAAGAAGTTGGGATATTCCATAGTTCACCTGCTTGAAGGTGATTCCATAGCTCACCTGATTGAAGGTGATCCCATAGATCAGATGAGTATTGTCTACAAAATTTCCAGTGCATTTTATACAGATCTTCAAGGGAGAAATTTGGATTTCCCTAATGATAGAAATAATAAATAGTTGAAGAGATTAGAATGCTAATTACACTGATTTGATCCTCATACAGTATGTAAATATATTAAGCCACCATGCTCTACTCCATAAATGTATATAAATGCAATTTGTCAGTTAAAACAATTGTGGCCTCCCATAGCCCAAATATGCTTCTTTTATATATAAAAGAAAAGGCAGACAAGAACTACAACCATACAATTGACAATTACATGCTAGAAATTGTGACAGACCTACTATGTATTTCACTTTATCCAATTCTCATTAATCTCATTCACTAATTATCATATTCCAGCAAGGACACAGCAGAATGTCTGATGATCAGAACAAGCAGAAGTTAAATAGGAGACAATCAACATTAGGAAATACTATAAAGGTAAACAATGAAAGAGTGTTGACTTTTGCTCTGAGTAGTATAAAACATTGGAATGCCATGTTTTAAAAAATTATATTATGGCCCGTGTTTTGACAGAATTATTCTGAGTGCTGATTGAAATGTATTATCAAAAGAGACTGGAGAAAATTGACTAAAGCAGAAAGAAAATTTAAAGTTATACATTCAATATGAAATTGAGAGTGTGATGTTTTGGAGGAAGCTCATGGGTATTGAGGAAGGAATAAGGTTAGACATGGTAAAGATGCATTGTATACAAGCATGAAATGTTCAAAGAATAAACTCCTTATAACCATGTGAGAAAAAAATGTTTTAAAGATAAAATAGTGACCAACTATACATAGTTATTAAATGAAATAACAGATATTCTATTCGTATTTATGCAAAAGTATTAACATTTAATCTCGATTTAGCCAACGAAGAATCCATTGCTTAATCAAAGAAAACATGCAGACTTTGAGCAAATGCACTCCATAATTTGCAGAAGTTTGACTTTGCTTGTATAAGAAGACTATATGAGACATCTTAAGAGGTGATGGCAGACACCTGATCAGACCCAAGAGGCAGTGAATTTCACTGATACTAGATTTTATTTGGCTTTCCTTTTCAAAGTCAACTATTGGAGGCAAGCAAGCATGAAGAGAATCTGAGCTACAGTTTTACTATATGTACTAGACAGCATCTGAGACTTACCTGTAAGTCACAGGAAAAACTCTGGAAAATCACATTGAAATGGAACTTCAGGTAACCTTAGTTCCTGAAGTTGGATTAAATGACTTCAGCTTTATGGATGCAGAAAGTATAATGAAGTAAAACTAAATCACTCAGAGGTTATCCATAGCATCTTATACCTCAAATTATTTCTGTAAAAATTTATTAAGTAATATTTGGTATTCATTTAAAAATGATGATTCAAGACAGTAGAAAGCAACATTTGGCTGAAAACAAAGACAATTTCAAACAATGAAACAGATTAAAAGATGTTCTGGAATAAAAAATGAGATGGTCAAATTCAGACTTTACTGTAGTGGGTAGCCATTCCAGCTTTGATCTGGAAGTTCTAACCCCCATTGAGACTTCGGCAACTGTCATGCCTACAAGGCAGGGCCAAGGGAGGCCCCTGGAGACCCGAGATCTGGAGGGGCCAGTTCTCTCTCTATTCCTAGGACCCTGGATGGTGGAGGTTGACTGAGCAGAGCTCCAGAGAACACCGCTGGACTGCGATACACCTTCCCCAGACCCCGCGACCTACCTATCCCTTCATTTGTAAGTTACCCACTAAATAAATCTTCCTTTTAACTACGTGGAGTGGCCTTAATAATTTCACCAATACTTTACTTTTAATATTTTAGAAATTACATATTTATTTTAGAAAATTGGAAATTTTCATGGCTGAAATAATATTTTAAAACTCAACACACAGATTTAATAGTCTGCTATCAAAACCCAAAGTGGCAATCTGTGATATAATAAATGTGAGTGATAAGTAGAGGAAAGAAAGTGTGAGACCATGCATGCACCAGGGAGAAAAGGAAGGAAAAACACATTCAAACCAGAAAAGTAAATGACTGAAATAACAAGTTTGATATTAAGGCCAGAAAATGGCAAGATAAATTTTAAAAGATTTGGGGAAATATAAGACAGACAATTAAATTTTTTTTAAATTTTTATTTGTGAGAACAAGAACCCAACTAATCAGTATCAGAATTGCAAATAAGAATGCTATTAAATGTGAACTAAGAAATAAAAACTCAATTATTGATTATCTATGTATATATAAATTTCAAGAAACTAATTTTTAAAGATAATTTTAAAAAATCTAAATAATTTCATTGGGGATAAATAAATTATATATATGACATCACTAAGTATAGTTTATGATCACAAAACTTCATTAATGAAATAAACTTTTATTGAAAAAAGTAAAATCCAAATATGATTATACATGAAATCTTCCATACAGTTTTTTTAAAAAGGAAAACTCTAATTATGCAAAATAACATAACCTTGATGGGGAAAAAAGATGAGTGTTAAAAAATACATATAATTAAAAATTATAAACAAACTATTAAGAAACCAATTTAGGAACATTTAGAAGTGATTATGTTCTCACTTGAACGCTAATCAGCATAATTCATCAGATAAGTAGACTGAGAATATCTATGCCATTATGTCTGATATATTCTTCACTACATATTAAAATTTCTTAGTAATTTACAAAAA
>CABHPQ010124791.1:0-11943 GCA_902168405.1 Peromyscus aztecus | reverse complement strand
TGTGTCCAAAAACGAATTGTTTTAAAACCTAAGATGAAGAAAAATACCAGCAACACAACAGAAAAGCAATCAAAAGATATGGACAGACTCTATAGGAGAAAGACATGAGTGTGAGTAACTCTGCACTGAAGCTTGTTAGTAATGCCAATTACTATAATGATGTGATACTATTTACAGATACCCACTTGACAAAAATGACTTCTCTCTGTTCCGTGTGTTAACACTGCAATCAATGCAAACCCTTATGTGCTAGGCTGGCACTTGTGAATTTATATTCCATGTATGGTTTGTATTTCCCCTTCCAAGTGCACACAGGATACATGAATCTATTATGTGTGGAAGTACTGGTCACAAAAGCAAAATCACTCAGGAACTAAGTACCTACCAACAAGAGAATAGATGAGTTAATGTGGCACACACATACACATGCTGGATTATCAATCCAAGAGCAGTAAAAACAGATCATGGTAGCAAAACAGTGGATTTGAGTAAACTCAGGTACAGAATTATGTATAAAGGATGAAATCACTTCTACAATGAAGCAATATTTTTGTCATCTATAATTCAATTAATCTGATTTTGTTTTGAACAGGAAAAGAACAAAAGTAGGGAAGGCACTCGCCCTGGGGGAGGCCAGTGAGCAGGTGAGGGGTGTGCATATGATGACGAGGACAGGGTTGGCCATATTTTGGTGCTTGGCTATTAGAGATGGGGTGGCTTTATTGTTCTTTATAACTTACGTTTACAAACTATTTTTCAAGGAAAAAGTTTCATTCTTTTAACTTGATATTACAGGGCTGTTGTCTAAAAATTCCAGATCCTTCTTCTAATCTCATGTCATTACTACATCTGCTTCTTTTCTGATTATATGCCTTTTGCTTCAACAAACTTTCTTTTAATTTTTTTTTCAGACAGAGTCATACTGTATAGCCCTGACTGGCCTAGAATTCACTGTATGGATCAGGCTGGCCTTAAACTCATAGAAATCCTCCTGCCTCTGCCTCCAGAGTGCTGGGATTAAAAGTGTGTGCCACCACACTCATCCTAGAAACCTTGCAACACAGTGTTTTCCACATATACAGAGCTGTGGCCTCTGTTTCTCGCCTCTCCTCCACTTATAAACATTACTATTGTTTTTCACTGCTTCTAAGAGTGCTGATACTCTAACAGACACTAGAGTTACCATCTTGAGATTCTAGATCATTTTGTGCAGTTTTATAACAAGCCCAACTTAACACACTGCATTGTGGAGTCAAGCCACGTGACTTAGACCTGAAAGCTATAGTTGTAGGATCACAGAGTTATGAGACTACATGAAAATGTAATCAAGAAAATGGATTCTTACAACTATGAGGATAATGTTCTAATAAAAAGGGGGCCAACCCAAGAAGATAAAGTCATAGAAGTGAATGATCTATTAACTGTAAGTTAATAGCAAACACCTCTCTACACTCTCTGTGACTCAGAAAAAAATCTGATCTTAAAATATAAATTTTGATGTTTTGGTTATAATGAAATCTTGAGTGTAGGTGAGAGAACAGTAAAAAATATACAGGAGCGAAAACTAGGGGAATCACACCTGTCACTCAAGCTACTTGGGAATGTAAGGCAGGAAGATCCCAAGTTCAAGGCCAGCTTGGACAACTTAGCAAAACTCTGAAAATGAAATAACATAAAATGCAGGACGAGGGCTGCGTAGAGCGCTTGCTTAGCATACACGATGCCTTGTATCAATCCTCAGTCCTGCAAAAAGGAGAAACAAGGAGTGTATGAAGGAGAACAGAACTGACATAGAGCATCCTAAGAACATACAACACTTAAGGCATGGATGGGCAGCCAGGACTCACACAAAAAGCTTAAGGGAAACCAAGAGGAGGAATGTGAAATTGTTACCTGGAAACATGGGGGTAGGGTGGGGGGGAGAACAGGACACTTTTCCCCTGTAAGAATGGCATGACCAAAATTGTAAAACACTGTAAAAAAAAATCCAAGTATGATCTGATCTTAAGAATGCCTCCTGGGTTTAACAAAGGATTGTTAGTGGCTTTACCAAGACCCCAGCACAAGTCCAAGTAGAGTAGGGACAGGGAGGTGAAAATGAAAGTCCTCCATCACCAGCTGTGCAGCTGGTGGAGATGGAAAGGAAGAAGCTGTGAGGACCACTGAGGTAAGTAAGAATGGCTTCCTTTCTACAGATGACAGTTATTTAGACCTTGAAAACTGTTCTACCAAACAGCCCTTGCTATCCCACGCTTTGCAGTGCACACAAAAGATTACTGTTTGAATGTGTTGACAATTTCAAGTCTCTAGACTCAAAGATAAGAAACAAAAGCACCCCAGAGCTCCAATGCCTTTGACTTGGTACACTTGTTGGGATGTCTAAGGGTGTATTCATTGTTTTCTCTTTGGAAATGTTTGTCTGGTCTCTCAGGATCTGGCTCTCCTGATTAGGTGGAAGCCCCACATCTCTTTCTCCCCAGGCCCCAGCCCTAAGAGAGCCTCCCTGGGGCTACTAAAGACCATACTTACAGGCTACTTAAGACTTGGTCTCCATACTGCCCCTGCCTTCCTGAGAGTCACCTAGGAGTTGCTTTGCTCTGTTTATCAAATCTTGACTTAATAATTTGGCTTAATTGGCTTATTACATCGGCAGCAGAGGATACCCAATAACCAGAGCTTCAAAACCATCTGTTACTGTATTTATCAAAGCATCAGGCAGTGGCTAGCGCCAGCAGAGATGACCAGTGAAATAAAGTGACTTACTTTGATTCTTTCTCACTTGTGTCCACATCATCATAGATGGTAATGTCCTCAGACCCAAGTCCTAGGGCAGAGACAAGACCAAAAACATTATTAGGTATTCTTTATATAAACCCAGCTTTCCAAATTATACACAGTGACCTAAGTATACAGATGCATCATCAAGCCTTTTTTCTGATTACACAGACAGACTGGAACAAAATGAATCTCTTTGGGGAAGAAATTCAATTGAGGGAATAAAAAGTCATGAGCTCCCTGAATATCTGACCTACATGTGCATTTACATCCATTTGATCTTGTTAAGATGTAAGTTGTCCCCATTTTCTGGAACTAAAAAACAATTTATATTACTAGCATATTGAGAGGGCTTTTCAGAATGTCCAGTGAGGGGAAAATGGTAATGTCTTTGCTGATCCCTCCCCTCCCAACATATGCAAAGTTGTATTGGTTTGAAGTAATTGTTCCTTTGCAATACTATTTTATTACATTGAATCTGAGTTAGTACAGAATAATAATTAGACATTTCCAGCTTGTAATGTTCATACTACCATGTGATATAGAATTCCATGATTTTTCAGATGATTCACCATTTGAACAAATTTGGGACATTTTGATATGTTCACAATTCATGTTCAATTATTCATAATTACTCTTAGCTTTACTAATTTTCCTCAATACCTCTAAGCTTTGTGTGGGGGGTATAGTTTTAACATCACTTATTTTGAATGCTTTGGGACAGCAAATTTCAGACGCCAAATCTTTTTGGATTTTAGAGTATTTGCATATACACATCTAGAAGATATAT
Organism: Peromyscus aztecus; assembly: GCA_902168405.1. NCBI lineage: Eukaryota > Metazoa > Chordata > Mammalia > Rodentia > Cricetidae > Peromyscus > Peromyscus aztecus. Next base: position 8,378 of record CABHPQ010124791.1, on the reverse strand, counting down.
AGAGATGGTATCTTGGACATAGGAGTCAAATATAAACTCAAATTAGCAATTGTTTCATATACATTTAATACACATATTCTAATGGTAATATCATACAGTTGTTTACTGTGCCTTCTATGTGACATGCCTGTCACATGAATTCAGGTACAGAATTTTTCAACTATGGTAGTAATAAAAAGTTTCAGATTTTGGAGCAATTTAGTTTGTGGATTTGAGGATTAGGAGTAATCTATCTGCAAGATGAATTTCTATTCTAAGTTGCCTTTAAAAATTTTTATGACAATATTTGGTAGAGCTGCATTCATCAGATGTATAATAACCTTGGTTATTCAGTGTGGCAGTTTATATTTCTGAAATATATATTTGAATCACTGAGTCATAGTTATAAATGAAAGTATATTTTGTGCCCATGAACAAAAATCACACAGTCCTCACTTATCAACAAATTCCATAGACTGAACATGTATTGAGATATGTATGACATGTGTAGGATAGACATCTTATATGTCAGGCATTATGATAACTTACACAGTGCTGTTTTATTATCAGATTAAAAGTGTCCCAGTAACCCATTCTTATTCAGTTAGTGTGTGGACTGCAGCATGTTCATACTCAATTTATCATGTCTTAGTCTGGCGATCAAATCCATCAGAGGTATGTATATCAATGCAGAATGCCTAAGCTTCATAGTCACAGAGTCTCGGGTACAAATCCCAATCCAAAGTACAGATGGGGGTTCTAAAGCCTCCTCTAAAGACAGTAACATCTATTTATGGAAGTGCCAGAAGAATGTTTCTCATCTCTCCAAAGCAGGAAGTGTCATTGTTTAAGTTATCGTCTTTCATCCTGATGGGTACAGTTTTCACTGGGAAAGCAGGAAAGATTACCAGTGCTCTTCCCCTGCCCCTTAACACACCAGTCCTGAAGACAAAATATTAGTGGACAACATTAAGTAAACATTACTTACCTAAGTCAGGCAGTGACATGGAAAATCCATTGCTAATGAAGAAAAGACAAAAAAAAAAAGTCAAAGAACAAAGTCATGCTCATGAACAGATATATCCAAAACACCATCCTAATGGCAGGTGTCCTGGTCCAGACAGCTCTGAAGTGAGACTCTTGCAGCAGCTCTGTTCGGACTGGCTCTACCCTATTCCAGATGAGCTCGTTCATCCCTGTGGACTGCCGGTAACTCACTTCCTAACTAGACCACTCAGGCTGCCTCACAGCCTTCTAAGACACAGTCAGATCTACTCAGTGAGCATGAGGATTGATGAGAAAGAAAGAACAGTGTACAGATGAATTCATCAGGACTCTCTGCAGACATTGCAGCCTGTCTGTGTTTTTAAGCCAAAGGAAAACTTCTCCAGAGAAATGCTGGTCCGGTGGAAATGTAAGATGGCAAATTGCTAAATGGGAGAGGACATGTTGTCCAGCTAGGTTTGGTTCTCTTCTCTCATTGCTAAAGAGGTCACATGGAAAGAGATGTGTGATAGGAAAAGGGAAAGGAAAAAAATAGAAAAGAAAGAAAAAAAGCCTATTTATTTGATGCCTTTAATTTAAACTCAGTACTACAGGTATTTTTGTAGTAGCCGTGAGCCAGGCCCTGATGCTAGGTGAGTGAGATGATTGGATACAGTTTCTGTCCTGGAAGGAGACAGAAAATCAAGTAACAAAATCTCTTCTGCTGTGATCCAGACTGCAGTACCCACCTCCTGTCCATTGGCTCTCCTGGGAGATATAGCCCCAGCGGACAACTGGACTTAAAATCACAAAATTTCAAGGCATTGTAGTTGGGAAGAGCTTTTGAGGAGAGTAGCTTCATTCTATCTCAATGTAGGTGATGATCTTAGCAAATTATTTTCCAGTGCCCCCACAAAGGACAGATCTAGACCTATCTTATCTGTATTGATATTGTGCAGAGAGACTGTCCCCAGAGACCATATAGTCCCCCTCCTACTGCATCCATGAGGGAACCATGGTCCTGTACGCAAAAATGGAAGAAACTCCTGTCTCTTTCACTGCTGGTGAATTTGGAATCACCCCCCAAAACTAACAGTGGAGGTTACATGGGAACAGGGCCTTTCTAAGTCCAAGACCTTGAGATTCACAGGCAGGTCAGCAGAGCAGATTACCCATGACCACATGAGACACACATTGCTGCTTTCAAAGGAGACAAAGTAAACATGGATGTGTATACAAGGAAGACCACTGGAGAGTGTGCAGCCAAGAGAACATGAAGACCACTGGAGTATGTGTGGACAAGAGAACATGAAGATCACTGGAGTATGTGTGGACAAGAGAACATGAAGACCACTGGAGAGTGTGGGTCTAAGAGAACATGAAGACCACTGGAGAGTGTGAGTCTAAGAGAACATGAAGACCACTGGAGAGTGTGGGTCCAAGAGAACATGAAGACCACTGGAGAGTGTGGGTCCAAGAGAACATGAAGACCACTGGAGAGTGTGGGTCCAAGGAACATGAAAGGATATAACTACTAACATAATATTTAGTGATAACGACATGAGGAGCCAAGGAAGACTACAAATTTTCCATTCTGGATCTTGCTTGCCTATATTGGTAATTTTTTTTCTCACTGGTTTTTTAGGGTGTCACATACTGGGGCTTTATAGTTGTAGTTCTGACACTCTTGTCACTGGTGCTGAGAATTGGATGGAAAACAGCAAGCATGTGTGTGAAAGACAGTGTTGCTGATAAACTCCAGGAAGAAAAGCTAACGGGGACCGTTTACCTGACATTTGACTTGGCTTTCTTCATTCTGAATATGCCCTTCTCGTTCCTGAAGAGCTGCTGCAGTCTTTTCAGGGCTGCTCTGCCATCTACACTAAGAGGAATGAGGAGATAAAACAACACGGCATTTGAGACAGTCCTAGAATTGGGATAGAACGATTGGATTATCAAGGACCAGAGACTTCAGCCTCACGTCCGAAAGAGACTCCCTTGAGGAAGTGCAAGGAAAGGCCTCAGCAATTAGGAGTGAAGTTTTCTGGGACTCTGATACAAAGCATATCTGAGGCAGCCATGGAAAGAGGAATTATAGTGTATACAAACATTCATCTACCACAAATAGTGTTCATTTTTGTAAAGATTATGAAGCAAAGTCTTCCTTCATGAGGAGAAAATAACTTGGGGAACCACTCACTCCTAAATGATGCTAGAGACACATCAGAGGAATTACTGGTTCCTGGAATTGCCATCACTGATTTTGAACATACTCTTCAGTAACTGAGTGTACAGCAGTAGTGACATATTGATGGGCCAGCTGATGATGAAATTATAATATCCTCGGTTTAGGAGGATGTAGTCAAAAGAGAGTTCACCCACATAACCAGCCCAGTATCACAGTGCCCCTCATCCCCAGACCTCTCACTGTTGACTGTGCTCTTTTCTTTTCCTTGCTCTTCATAATTAAACTTGACCAATGTTGATCATTTGAGCAAACATCATCTGCAATACCTGTGAGGAAATCCCCAATCCCGGAGTCTGTCTGACTAACTCACAAAGACAAAAGCTAAGTTATATTTATTGCTTTGATCCTGGAAAAGCAACTATAAAGCCAAGACAAATTCTGTTTTTATTTACTTCCCCTGTCTCAACTACTTCTTAACACATAATATAAAAGTTCTCTACTCTAGAAAATGAACATTTTTCTCCAAGGAGAAAGCAACGAATCTTCAATCTTATGATGTATGATTGTACACGCTAGGGAATATGCTGCCAATGACAATGCAGTTATTTCAGTAACTTATCATCACTCTGAGCAATCTTCCCCAACAATGGTGGTAGGGGATGGTGTCATGTCTTCAACCCTGGCTTACTAGGTAAACAAGGAACACCATCAGCATACAATCCAAATCCAAGAAAGAAACTCACTTTGTTTTTTGGTCATTATTCTTTGCTTTGTAGATATCTTCATACATGTCTTCACTATTTTCCTCTGAAATTAAGAAGCACACACACACAAAAAAAACATGAATAGATACCTATGAGCTGCCAAGTACTTTCAACTTTTTTTTTAGCTAAGTGAGTTTTGTTGAAGTATATGAATGTTTTCATAAGCACGTGGTAAAAATTCATAAACATCTATAGAGCTGTATAAATGAGAATTAGGGATGTGTTCTGCGTCTGATGTGAGATCTGGTACAGCCAAAGGCAGCTCGTTTCTCAACAGATACATGCCCTTCACCCTCCATCCTTCCCACAGTTAGTGCAGAACAGCTGTGGTCTTCCATGCATGAGAAAGCATGCTAAACACTGGGGAAACAAAGGAAAACCCATGTATACTAAAGAACGTCTCCCTTTGCACCAGCCTAACACATAAGCTTAATATATACAGATGGACACAGATGGTAGCCTGGAAACAGAGTCTACAGGAAAGAGTATTGGAGTCAATGTATAAATGTTAAAGTTTCAAACTTTGCTGGAATACAGTGAGCATGCAGAGTTCTTTAACTTCTCTCTGTACCTCTGTTCTCTTATTAAAGAGTGAGTAGTGGATACGTGTCAGATTTCTGGACTCTAAGGAGCCAGCCCAGAATAGTATTTGATTAGCCCGTTTTGTGTGTGTGTGTGTGTGTGTGTGTGTACGGAATATATATCACAAAGAGAGAGACTGTCTCACTCTTTAGCCCAGGCTATCCTGAAACTCACTATGTAGGTCTAAGCAGGAAATAGGAAAGAAGATAGGAGAGAAGGGGGAAAGCAGGGAGGAGTCAGCATAACTATGGATCTCTAAAAAATAAAAGATATGAAAATCTGCTATTTTATAAGTTATTGGAAAACACTACCTGAAAAATAAGTATCCTCTGTAGAGATTTGAGAATAGCCTCAGAGGCTCATATCTTTGAATGCTTAGTCACCAAGTATTACTTTAAATGGGGATGGGCACCTGCAAACATCTTCTGGTTGGCATTGCAGAGGCAGAGTTGACGGGAAAGCCTCTTAAAGGGGAAAACTGAATATAGTGTGAGATGACGCTACATGGATGTTGGAAAGAGGGGCAGGTCAGCCAAAGCCTTTAGGCCAGAGATTCTCAACCTGTGGGTCGTGACCCTTTGGAGGTCTAACAACCCTTTCACCAGGGTCACATATTAAATATCCTGCATATTAGATATTTACATTATGATTCCTAACAGTAGCAAAATTACCATTATGAAGTAGCAATGGAAACAATTTTATGGTGCGCGGTGGTCACCACAACATGAGGAACTGTATTAAAGGGTCGCAGCATTATGAAGGCTGAGAACCACTGCTTTAGGCCCTGTTGATATTGATATTAAAAGCACTTGGGGCCACATACTCCAATTGCAAAGGACCCAAGTTCAGTTTCCACACCCACATCAGGTAGATTAAAAAAAAAACGCCTGAAACTCCAGCTCCATGGAACCTAACAAAACTGGCCTCCACAGGCACCTGTACACACATGCACACACACACCCCACTCACACCCACATCCACATAATCAAAAATTAATAAGCACTAGGAAGCCCTGATGGTGTTTTAAATAAAAACGCACACCACTTATCAGACTTGCTCTGTTAAGGCAGGGCAAAAAGAGCAGTTTCATGTGGAGAGGCTCTCTGCCACAAGAACACCCTTCCCTCCTCTAAACACATGCCTCTGCACCACTGCTCTTCATCTCCACATTCAGTTCCTAATCACTGAAAATGTGTCCAGAGAGAAGTCCACGATCACGGCTCAGCCTCAGCACCACTCTGTGATTCCAACCAGCACTTACCGCTGTCTGAGGTGAATGAGCTGGAGAAGTCCCACTTGGGTCTGTGGAGAAAGATATACAGACCATTAACCCGGCACACCTTCACTGTCTTGCCACATCCCTCCTTCTGGAAGGTGAGAGGACACTTACAGATCTTCTCTGGAGCACCCCACATCATCATAAGTCTCCTCTGAAGAGGAGTTTGACCTAATGGTACTTGGACTTGGGGTTTCTTTGGTCACCTCCAAAGCCTCCACATACCCACCTGTAAGGGAAATAGGAAAAGCCCTGAGACACCATCATCAGCTCTTAGGGACACCTCTGTACTCATCCCTGGCGATACTGCACCCACAGGAAAAGGCAGATTACGGGTGAAGAAAGTGGAATGCCATCTGGGCATGCGCTCATTTGAGCAGGAGATGTCCCCCAAGGCTCATGTGTCCGATGTTCTGTTTTCCATGGAGACACTGTTTTGTAAGGTTCTGGAAACTTCAGGAGGTAGAGTCTGCTCAGAGGAAGCAGGTCAGTAGAGAGTAACCCTTTAAAGGCTATCCCTATCCCGTCTTTGCTCTTGGCTTCCTATCCACCATGACCTACATCTTCCCCACATGCTTTCACCACTCTGATGCTCTGCCCTAACAGCCCTAGAAGTAACAGAGCTGAGGACTATGGAGCAAAACTCTGAGACCAAATCAAACTTTTCTCTGTTCTGTCCTTTAGTCACTGTGCCAATGAAGCCAACAACATGGTCTGCATGGTCTGGGATAAGTCACCTTCGTCTTGCAGAGTCTGTTACAAATCCCTGAAGTTGGGGTAACTTGTTGTGGAATATTATTTTAAGATGTGTTACATTTGTTTATGCTGTGGAACATTTGTTTTAATGATGCAAAGATGTGTTGCATTCTTTTATGTTGCATTTGTTTAACTCTGTGAAGCTGTGTTATTTGCCTGTCTGAAATACCCAATTGGTCTAATAAAGAGCTGAATGGCCAATAGTGAGGCAGGAGAAAGGATAGGCAGGGCTGGCAGACAGAGAGAATAAATAGAAGGAGAAGAAGCAAGAAAGATCAGGAGCAAGAGAGATGAAGGAATGAGAAAAGAAGGAGCCAACCACCCAGCTACACAGCCAGACACGGAATAAAAGGAAAGAAAGGTATAAAGAAATAGAGAAAGGTAAAAGCCCAGAGGGAAAAGATAGATGGGATAATTTAAGTTAAGAATAGCTGGCTAGAAATAAGCCAAGCTAAGGCATTTATAAGTAAGAATAAGCCTCCTTTATCTGGGAGCTGGGTGGTGGGCCACCCAAAAGAGTAAAAACAACCAATAACAGTAACTAACAGCCCCTTCTATGTGACTGTGCAAGGATCAAGCACATATTCATAAAGAGTGCTAATTCCCCAGCAAACCAAAGCTTTTCCCCAGCTCAATGGCTCTTCCCATTGCTTCTGACCCTCTGTGCTGAAGTCCTTCAGCCTCAGAGATTTTCTCCACCATCAAAATGGCCTGTGTAGTCTTTTGGTAGTTGTTTTTTTTTTTTTTTTATCGAGACAGGGTTTCTCTGTGTAGCTTTGCACCTTTCCTGGAACTCGCTTTGTAGACCAGGCTGGCCTTGAACTCACAGAGATCTACCTGCCTCTGCCTCCCGAGTGCTGGGATTAAAGGCGTGCGCCACCACCGCCCGACCTTTTGGTAGTTTTTATCTTTCTTAAAGTTTCTTAAGTTAATTGAACAGCCGTCAACATGTATTATTAATCATAAAATTAACTAGAAGACAACATGCCAATGTGAAAAGTCCATAAGGACTGTTTGCATGGGTAGCCAACCCAATAAATAGCTCTCAGCTGTAAACTTGTCATAACCATAAAACTGTCACCTCTTCGTCAGTTGGTGTAGCTTCATATTCAGTCTGTGGGTGCTTCAGGGCTATTTTCATTTCAGACACGAACTACTTATCATAAGAAGTGTATCTAAAAATATGCAACAAGGAAAGTGACTGGTATCTATTAATTAAATGAGCCAAATGAGAAGATTTTATCCTATTGCAAGAAGTATGTGACCCTCAAACTACTTCAAAAGAGGGTCAGTTCCCAGAGGAAGGTGGCTCACTTTTTCTAGAGAAGTTAGCAGGACGGTTTTAGCAAAAATAAGATGCTAAGCACATAGTTGGGCACTTTTTCTTTCTTTTTAAAAATGTTTTTATTCTACCTTATACGTTTTGAGTGTTTTGCCTGCATGTATGTGTGTATATCACATGTGGACCTAGTGCCTGCGGAGACCAGAAGAGGATGTTGGATCTGCTGGAACTGGAGTTATGGATGACTGTGAACTACCATGTTGGGTGCTGGGAACCAAACCCAGATCCTCTGTATGACCAAGTGCTCTTAACCACTGAGCCTTCTCTCCAGTCCCCCGCTTCTTAATCTTTCTTATTGGTTCATGAAAAGCATTATGGAATCATCTTAGAAACATCATTCACAAATGTATATCTTCAACAGACAATTCCAGATCCACCATAATCCTTCGTGCCATTTCCATTTGGCATATTGGATTTCATACCAATCTCATGATTTCCTTTTTAAATTTTTCTAGTCTTTAAATCTACTGTCCTCTAAAAAAGCTGATAATACCTTTCCCATTGCTC
>CABHPQ010124789.1:0-16755 GCA_902168405.1 Peromyscus aztecus | reverse complement strand
CCACTTTAGCAGTGTCAGACATGAGTTCTAGCTCATGGAGGTGGGCCTAAAATTTAATTAGAAAGTGGTTACTTACTCCCCTAATATCTGTGCCGCTGTTGCACAGGTATATTTTGCAGGGAAGTCACTGTTGAAGGTTACAAGGCTCATAGCTGAGTGATATTGATGACTATTTTTCTCCTTTGGTAGCATGCAGAGTACCTTCAACTGAGTCATGTAACTTACAAATGATCTTATGGTTTACAAGATGGTAAGGGAAGCAGAATATAAACAAATGGAAAATTGAATATTAGCAAGCAAAAACATTAGCAAAACCCAAGACAAAAATAGTACTGCAAACATTCTGATGGAACATTAACCACAATACATAGGAGATATATACCCTTCTGGAGACTGAAGAATGCAATGTGCTTTAGGGCCCCCAAGTAGGTGAACTGATCCCGCCCCTTGCTGGCTGCAGCACTCAGGAGAGTGGCCCTTTACCTTGCCTGGACAGCACAGTAGAGCTGACCCTGGCTGTATGAATGTGGGAGTGCCAGCCCTGAGGATCTGAGAATGGGAGAGCTGTCCATGCCTCCTTCCTGGGCAGCATGAGAAAGCTGTCCCTGGAGGTGTGGATGTGGGAGAGCTGACTCCACCCTTTGATGGCTGCAGCACTCACTTGGGAAAGCAGTCCCATGAACCTCACCTTGGCAGCAGAGTAGAGCTGGCCGTGGAGGGGTTGGCATGGGAGAATCCACCCTGAGGGCATGAGAGTAGGAGAGATGGCCTGGCCCCTTGCTGACACCACCCCTCATCAGTACAATGCTGGAGAGGAGGCCCTGGTGGCTTGGGTGTGGGAGAGCGGGCCCTGATGTATTCAGGAGAGCTGGTCCGAGCCATTGCCAGCTGCCTCATGCAGGAGAACTGGTCCCACCTGTCTCCTGGGCAAAGCGGGAGAGCTGGTCCTAGTGGTGCAGATGCTGACCAACTCAGCTACCGCTCAAGCCCAGATCCATGTCTTTGGGCTGACCCCAACATCTACTCCATCTAAGAATTGCTGAAGTGTGTGAAGGAGCTGGTCCTGCAGATCCAAATCTGCAAAATCTCCAAGACACAAGGCAAAACAGGATATCCCGTGAGGATCCAGTATAGATAATGTAGCAGAAGTCAGAGATCTCAAACCAGACCAATGACTCATTGCAATGAACATTTACAAGTAAAGTTGTTTTGGACATACCACAGTTACCATGGCAAGATTCTTTTTTTCTTTCTTTTTTATTCTTATTTTTATTTTTTAAATTTTTTTGTTTCTTTTTCACAGGGAGGCAAGAGCAGAGGGTAGATATGAAGGGATGGGGAGATGAGTGGGCTCATGGTGCATGGAGTGAAATACACAAAGAATTCATAAAAAGTTTTTTTAGATGTACTTTAGAGAAGTGATCCATGAGGTAATGCTAGAGAAATGGAGCAAAGAATGTCCAGGCTGAGCAGTAAGAGCTTTGAGGTCCAGGAATGTCATAATAAGTCAATATGAAACATGGGAAAAACAGAAAAATAATTTTTTGAAAACAGCCAAAACCCAGAAATCTAGGTGGGGTGAGAAATGAAATAAAATAGAAAAGAAAAAAGAAAGTGATAAGAAATAAACAAAACTGGACAGGTATTTAGTCATGAAGAACCTTTTATGTCATTTTATGAAGTTAAAATTTTCTCTTTTAAAGAATGGAGTTTGTCAAAGGATTTTAATCAGAGGATGACAGAATCAAATTAGGATTTTAAGAAGACTATTCTGGCTTCAGTAAGGAAGATGGATTGGCTCAAGCTAGAGTGGAGACACAGGGAGTGGTTAAGTGACGTCACTGATCTGCACAGACCGTGACAGGGACTATGGCAAGGCCAGACAACAAAAAAGGAAATGAATGAAACCTTCAGGACATATACGCTGAGAGCCCATCAGGTGACAGATTGTATGCCAAGTGCTGGAGTATTATGCCATGTAGTTGACCTAAAACTATACAAAGAAACTACTCAAGAGCACAGGTGAAACTAGTTGAATTTAGCAGGTTATGTTTTTAAAAAGGTGAAGGTATAAAGTTGGGATGGGAACTATGGAGGGAAGCTAAAGAAGTAGAGGTGGAAATGGGAGTTCGTATGACATATTTAATTGTATGCATGAATTAGATTCTCAAAGAATAAAATAGGACCTGCGACATATTTGAATCTAAAAGCAAAGGAAAGAGAGGATCCTAGAAATCCATATGCAGTCAATGGTGACACCATAACATGAAATACTGACCACTCCAGATGACTTGTTGGTGGCCCAGTTGATCACACACAAAGGAAAACATAAAAGTATGAGGAGGATTTGTTGAGAAGATGTGTTTCAATGAAAAGGAGAAACAATAGGGAAATAGGCAGTGAAAGTGACCTAACTTCATTGTATAAATGTATGAAACTGATAAACAACAAAAAACTGAGGCTCTTAAAAAGTAGGTACTAAAGGACCAAGAAATCCCTGCACTCTTCTATGTGTAAATAAAAACCTGAAGTATGATTATGCAAAGGAAGCTTTCAGAAACAAGTTCTGTTTGTATTATTCATAATTTTCAAAGATAACACATGGACAATAGTATAGGTGTGTATGTTCATTAACAGATAATTTGACTGCTTTTCATCTTGTCTCTCCTTGGCAGAGTCAGTCATATCTTCCAATGTGTCATTTAATTGAATTTGACCCTAAGATTGGATAATCCCAATTCCCCATAGCTCAATAATTGGGTCTCATGTGTGATATGGGCATGTTGCACTGGGCATCTCACAGCTGATGCTCACAGGGATGGACTAAATTTGAATGTCCAAATGTCCTGTTTTCTCCTGATTTGAACATGACTGCAAAGTTATATTTTCAGTTAAATTTCTACATATAAAGCCAACAACAGAAATCAATAATAATAGCCCCCTCCCTCCCCATTTATATGCTCACAGAGAGATAAGCACTGTTAGCCCCTTGCTAAGATCAATCATTACATTCTGCGTAGCTAGTTCATCTATTTTTAGTATTACTATTTAATTCCTAGCACAATGATAAACCTATTACCTATGACTAATATTCAATGTGACATTAATCTTTTTTCTGTTTTTTTTATGAAGTAAATCAGAAAACATTTATGGAGTTCATATTCTCTACTCATCAGTATAGGTCTTGGGGAAACTACTTTAAGAAGAAGAGATCACTCATCATGATCACAGAACAGATATATATATGAGTAAGTACATCCCTGCCACATACCATCCATTCATTCACAAATCCAAAACTTGGCAATATTACTTTTAAAATGTTGAGTAGTCATCTTATTATGATCATTATGTTTGACATATCATATGAATAGCTTTACTTATACCTCTTTCAGTACCATGGGGCTAATGTCATTGTATCTACTATAATGAAGAAACTAGACCAGAAGCATAAGTAATATGTAGGAAACCCCACAGGAGCCTATGCCTTGACCAGTTACATGTGAGTTAAGAATCTTTGACCTTTCCTCAGAACACAAAATATCAGCAAAACATAAAACAATAAAAATATAGCATTAATAGCAATAATTAAAATATACTTTTAAACTTAATATTCCCAAGCTTCTTTTATTTACTACCCTGTAGAAGATTGAATGTAATTGGCCCCTATAAGCTCATAGGGTGTGGCACTATGAGGAGGTATGGCTTTGTTGGGGTAGGTTTGGTCTTGTTGGAGGAAGTGTGTCACTGTAGGGGAGGGCTTTGAAGTTTCCTTTGCTCAAGCTACTCCCAGTATCTCAGACTACTTCCTGTTGCCTGCAGGTCAAGATGTAGGACACTCAGCTCCTTCTCCAGCAACATGTCTGACTGTATACCACCATGTCATGCCATGATGATAATGGGATAAACCTATGAAAATGGGGTTATATTGTGTTCCCCAATATATTGTGCACCATAAAAAAAAAAAACTTATCCGGGGTCAGAGAACAGAACAGCCACTAGATAGAATAGAGGCCAGAAAATGGTGACACACACACCTTTAATCCTAGCATTCTGGAGGCAGAAATTCATCAGGATTTCTGTAAGTTCAAAGCCACACTGGAAACAGCCAGGCATGGTGACACACGCCTTTAATCCCAGGAAGTGATAGCAGGAAGCAGAAAGGTATATAAGGCCTGAGGACCAGGAACTAGAGGCTTTGTTAAGCTTTTAGGCTTTTAGGAGCAGTTCAGCTGAAATCCATTCGGATGAGGACACAGAGGCTTCCAGTTTGAGGAAACGGGATTGGCTGAGAAGTTGATGAGGTGAGGTTAGCTGTGGATTGTGTTTTGTTTCTCTGATCTTCCAGCATTCACCCCAATATCTGGCTCCCAGGTTTGTTTTTATTAATAAGACCTTTTAAGATTCATGCTACACTAATTAAATATTTTTCCTTTGTAAGAGTTGCCATGATCATGGTGTCTCTTCATAGCAATAGAAACCCTAACTAAGACAGAGTTGAACCAGGGACTGGAGTATTGCTGTGATAGGCCTGATCATGCTTTTGTTTGAAGGAATGTGGACCTTGGGACTGTGGATTAGAAAAGCAGGTGAATTCTTTAAGTGCCACTTAATGGGTCTTACTAGTAGGAATACAGTGGTGCTGAGTGTGATTTGATGAACTGTGGGGGCCAGGCCAAAGAGGTTTCAGAGGAGAAGAATTTTAGTATATTGCCTAGAAATCATTCTTACATACAATCAATAATTGTAATATTTTGGTGACAAATTTGATTGCCTTTTTCCCTTGTCCAAGAATCTACCTGAGGCTAAATTGAAGAGTTTTGGATTAATTCCATTGGCAGAGGAAATCTCAAAACAGCCTAGTATAGACTCTATCGTGTGGTTATTAGTGTTAACTCTAGTGAAGATTTATAACAAAAAGGAGCAAACTGAGAAAGGAAAAACACAAAATGTACAATTTGAGGAGAAAATGAGCACCAGGAAGTGGAATGGAGCTATATTCAAGGAGATAACAGACTAAAAATTGAAATAAAGGGAGTGGTGACCTTGTGGCAAGATCCTATCCAGCTAGCTTTCCAACCTGTGAAAAGGAATTAAAGAAAAGCTTAGAGCCAGATGTGGGTACACCCCTTTAATCCCAGCACTAGGAAGGCAAAGGCTGGTGGATCTCTGAGTTCAAGGCCAGCCTGGTCTACAGAGCAAGTTCCAGGACAGAGAAGCTCAGGCAGTGAAGGAAACCATGGAAAACAAAGCTGGTGAAGATATAATTGAACAAGGGGCCATGTTCCAGCCACAGTAAGCTGCAGAACTTGGCAGCTTAACATGGTTCTGGTTTCACAGATATAAGAAAAGAGCTATGGAATATTCCTCCACAACTAAGGAAAGCTGCTGAGGCCAGGCATGTGTCAGGGGTGTCCTTGAATGGAGACCTAGAGAGGACATTGCATGAAGCCATGAAAGTGGAGCCTGGATTGCCTTGGAGACCCCAAGATGTTAGAGATGCCAGAGCTGTGGGATACCTGCTGAGGAGAGCTGCTAACAGAGAATGGAACCAACCCAAGAGAGAGAAGTGTGTTGCAATCAACAGAGCTGAAAAGAGTTGGAGATCTGAGTGTTTTGACATTAGACATGAAGATGCAGAGTTTGGCATTTGCCCAGCTGATTTTCAGTCTTGCTTTGGTCCAGTATTTTCTCACTATGCTCCTTTACATACATTTTGGAATGTTAATGTACATCCTGTGCCATTACATATTAGAAGTATGTGATATGCATTTTGATTTTTGACTTTTTGGGGGATTACAGTTAAGAAATTGTATGATTCTAAGAAAAAATTTGAAACTGTTATAGATTATGGGGACTTTTGAAGTTGGACTAAATGAATATTGCATTATGATATTGTTAGACACTTATGGGGGCAGGGAGTGGAATGTGGTAATCTGAATGTAATTGGCCCCCATAAGTTCAGAGGGAGTGGCACAATTAGGAAGTGTGGCCTTGTTAGAGGAAGTATGTCACTGTGGAGATGGGTTTTGAGGTCTCCTTTGCTCAAACCACTCCCAGTCTCAGACTACTTCTTGTTCCCTGTGGGTCAAGATACAGGACTCTCAGTTCCTTCTGTAGTACCACATACGCCTTCCTGCACACCACTGTGTCACACCATGATGATAATGGACTAAACTTCTGAAAATGCAAACCACCTAGTGGTGAGTGAGCTAACAGTTGATACTTGATATGTGTTGGTTAGTTAATGTCAAATATAACAGGCAAAAATATGAGAGAATAAGGAAGAACATGATACTGTTTGTTGAATGTTAACAAATGATCCCTTCCATAAACCTACTCAGGATTCAGGATGTGGAGAAGCAGAAAATGATAAGAAGAGTATGGAAAACAACAGGAACCCAAATGTCCAGGTTTTCCATCCAATCCTAAGGAGTACAGGCACTTATGAAAGTGGGAGAATATGGGGCTAGGAGTAGAGCTCAGTGGTAATAATAGGTGAATTATTTAATTTATAATATATAATTTAAATATTTCACCGATGGGTTTTTGTTTGCTGATGTGTGTGTGTGTGTGTGTGTGTGTGTGTGTGTGTGTGTGTGTGTGTCTGTGTCTGTGTCTGTGTCTATGTGTGTGTGGTTTTGTTTTTGCTTTTTGGGTTGTTTTGTTTTATTTTTCTAGATAGGGTTTCTTTGTGTAGCCTGTTGTCCTGGAACTTCCTCTGTAGACCAGGCTGTCCTCAGATTCAGAGATCTTCCTTCCTCTGCTTCCTGAGTACTGAGATTCAAGGCATGAGCCACCACTGTCCAGCTCACCCCAGTTTTTTGTTTTTGTTTTTGTTTTTTAACTTATTTCAATTTTGGTATTTTTTACAGTTATGTGTTTGATGTTCTTGTTCGGTTTGAAGGTTTGAATTTAACATATCTCATCTCAACACAAATCAAAAAATCAGATAATTGTCACTTGTCTTTTATAGCCTTGTACATAATAATCTTATCTGATGCAGTGAGGACTATGGTTGGCTAATGAATTAGAAAAGTTTATTAAAGAAGGAAATCATCATAATGGCACATAAAGTATTCTGTGTAGTTTAGCTGGGCGGTGGTGGCGCACGCCTTTAATCCCAGCACTCGGGAGGCAGAGGCAGGCAGATCTTTGTGAGTTCGAGGCTAGCCTGGTCTACAGAGCAAGATCCAGGAAAGGCACAAAACTACACAGAGAAACCCTGTCTCGAAAAACCAAAAAAAAATAAAGTAGTCTGTGTAGTTTAATTCATCTTTCTCTGGTGTAGTACCAATTTCTCTCTTTGAGCACGAATCTGCTGCTGAGTGCTTCTTTAATTTTATGTCCTGTAGTGAGTCTTTAAAATAGCTGGAGGTCTATATACCATTTAAGTATAAACATTCTTTTATGATTTTATGTTTGCATTTTTTTGGTTTCACTTACCCATAACATAAGTGTTTTTTAATAAAATATTTAACTTAGTGTTCAAGGAGACAAATTTTTTTTTATTTTCTCACATGCTATTTTTCAGTGATATTTAGACAACAATTTAGTAAGTGCCAATATTGACAGGCACAGTTACTTCAGCAAGTTTGAGAGCCAATCATCTGACACTTAGAAAACTTATCTCATGGCTAGTAGATACAGCAGGGCATAAGCAAAGAAAAAAGGGCTTGTCAGAGTGTGTGCAGAATGCCATGGCCATCAGCCAGGGCACATCACAGATTAAGGAAACATGTGGGTTAACCTTCAAGACATCCAAGGGAAGGAGGCAGATAGTAACAACAGGTGCTTCCATTTTATACCTCTACAACTTTGATCAGGTCATTTAATTTGCATAATCAAGTGTATTCATCTGAAGAATAGAAATTAAACAGGTTTTTTTTGTGACCAGATAAGCAGCACACAGGTAATGATTTAAAATGACTTTTTGGGTTAGTGTAAAAGCATGATGGCATGAGTTCAAATCCCCAACACCCATGTATAAATCTAGGCATGCTTGTGTAGTACTAGCATTTGGGGATCACAGACTGGGTGCCCTCAAGTACTCACATGTTAGCTTAACTTAAAAGTGAGCTTCCAGCTTGCATAACCACATGCATGTATCACACAACATCACACACACACACACACACACACACACAAATAATTTAACTTTAAAAAGTAAAATCAAATAATTAGAAAAAACTGTAAAATGTTTTGGATAAGTATTATCATTTATAAATGTTTTGAATTGTATCACTGTATATTATTGTCATTATTAAAATATAACACAGATTTATTGAAGACTTATTATGCCTGTAAATATGAGAAGTACTTTGCATGCAATACTTCATATTGTAATTTACAGAAAGACAATAACGCTTACATAGTAGACTCAAGAGAGACGTTAGATCATTTTAATTCCATCTTATCTGCTCTTTATTATATTCTTTGTTGTATTCCTTTTCTAAAAAAATTAAAATTTGATTCAGAAGAATACCTTGGCATAACATAAATTAGAATCAATCTTGTACTACCAATAAAAATTAAATTTATTTTAATAACTTCAAAGTTCTCTGCTTAATGACAATTCCCAAGTCTAGTGACTACTAAAGTTGCAATTTTGTAATTAAAAGTTTAGTGTACTGTAGTTGTTTTTGTTTTTTAAACTTACTCTTCTGGCTCTTTACTCTCTGGGGACCCAACATCCGGCTTCCAAATAAATCATGTGGAGTTTTACTCTTTCTTATGAATGCCTGGCCTTAGCTTGGCTTATTTCTAGTCAGCTTTTCTTAACTTAAATGATTCTGTCTATCTTTCATCTCTGGGGTTTTTCCTTTTCTTACTTCTGTATATCTTACGTTAAGTCTTACTCCATGGCTGGGTGTGTGGCTGGGTGTGTTCCTCTCCTCCTTTTCTCAATCCTCATCTCCTTCTCCCAGATTTTTCCTCCTGTTTATTCCCCCTGTCTGCTAGCCCTGCCTATCCTTTCTCCTGCCTTGCTATTGGCTATTCAGCTCTTTATTATACAAATCAAGTGTTTTAGACAGGCAAAGTAACATAACTTCACAGAGTCAAAAAAATGCAACATAAAAGAATGCAAAACATCTTTGCATCATTAAAACAAATATTCCATAGCATAAACAAATGTAACACATCTTAAAATAATGTTCCACAACAGTATATTCCTTCACACATAAATGTTTGAAACCTGTATGTGCTACATTTTTATCAGGAGGCCAAATTCATTACTACTCACTGTGTTATGACATCAACTACAATGAAGGAAAATACAAACTATCACAAATAGTATAACAGCAGGGTACAAATCAAAATTGAAATTATTCCTTATCAATATGCTTAGTTTTTCTATAATGGAGAATATTCAGAAGTTGTTTGGCTGTAACTCTTATCTTACCCATGTGACTCTTTATCCAGGATGACTCTATGCTTTATGCTTTTTAGTAGACACTGCCAGCCTGGGCACTAAATCAATATGGAAATTAAACTGGCAATTCAGAACACATTGATTTATGAGGTTGCATTTCTCCTTTAGATTTCATAATATTTTGAGCATTCATAAATTAAACATAAAATCAATTTAAATTAAAAGTTAAGAGGTAGGAGCTCTCAGGTAAATGCTTAATGGTTTATTAGTTTTATGAAGTATGTTAGGCACACTAAACTTTATACTGGTGTTATTATTAACTAATATTTCCAAAATACTAACAGGGAACTATCAAATCTAACCATCTATGTTCTGAACTATATAGCACACCCAGTTTCACAATTAAACCATTGCATCATGTCTCACTCTAAATGTTGGATATCAAAAGAAACTAGTATTAAAAGAAAAGTAAAATTGAATTTTAGACATTTGGTTAAAATTTGAAAACATCTTCATTGAAGGAAAATTTAGTCATTTGCAATTATTAAGTTTTAAAAATCATGCATTTAATGGGCATTAACAAAAGAATGCATCCAAGACAATGTCCTGCTACTGAAACATAACCCTAATTTTTTACTTATATCGTGTTTGCATCCCTTTATTTATTGCATCCTACTGTGTTTCTTATATTTTTGGTTGTGAGCCTAGCTTTTAATGGCGAAGCCATCTCTTCAGCTCCCTCTCTACTGTATAATGCCTGTAAAAGCATTAGAAACAAAGTATAGACAAGGAAACACAGACTTAGACTATTTTATACACTTTTAGAAAGAAGTACAGATATCATATGATAGATTCAACTAAAACTAAACATGAATGCATTATAGTGCATATTATGTGTCAGTCCCTATTCTAATTATCTCTGTGTATTAGTCTTATCATCCTACCAACAACTCAATAGTAAATGTGTCATCTCCATTTTACACATCTGTTGACTATGGCACAGGGATGTTAAATAAACTGTCAATGATTAGCAGTTAGATGCAGTGATGTCAAGACTTTGGCTCAGGAAGTCTTTCATCCAGGCTCAGGCACTGTACCTTCTTGTGGGATTATTAGTCTGTAGAAGATGAACACGGAATGTTGCTGTGAGGACTAGCCTTCAGCAGCTCAGGAAGTGGGGATGGGGGAGCCACAGAGTTGGAGGACTAATCACTCAATTTGACTTTTCTATCTGAAGGAGTAAAGCTTAATTCTCTGGGGCTGGCAAAAAAAAAAGAAACACACACACACACACACACACACACACACACACACACACACATACACAAACACAGACCTTTTGGGTCTTTCTATTAACTCTGTCTCTCTCATTTCTTTATTTCTTTTCTTACCTCTATACAGATGTATCCCTTCTGTGTAGTCTTGATTTCTTCTTTACAGCTTATATACCCCAGCAAAAAATCTTTCAAGCCATATAAAAATTACTATGTGGTTACATTCTATTTTTAAGTGGATGATTATGATGAATACAAGGGAAAAGTCATGTTTTCCATATCCCTTACATGATCAAATATTTTACATATACAGGTGAAAAACAAATTATCCCCGAGAATCCACATACATTCATGTTCATGCAACTTTAGTATGAGCAAGCAAGGCATTTTTTTCTCAGCGAGTTCTTTTACTGTCTGACAACATTTTGTTGGTTACAAAGAAAGGGTCAATCACTTTATTATTTATTTCAAAAGGTAGTCATAAAAATCTTAAAAATCTAAATTTTTATATATGAAAAACAAACAGTCACCTCTACTTTAAATCCTCAGGGTGCATACCCACTCATCAACAGTTTTTTAATATCAGGAAGCTGAGGGCAGAAATGAGTAGAAGGAATTAATTATCACCTTTGACCACCAACCCATCCTAACACGAAAAGCACATCAGCCAGCAATAGCCAGCCTGCTGTTGTTCCTGTTCTCTGACTTTAAGGAGTCCCTTGCTCAACTATTAAAAGTGTGCCTTTCTAAACTTCAACATGTTCCCCAAGATTTTCTACCTCAAAGCCATTAACAAAGACATCTTAACCTAACCTAAGTCATTATTTAATGCTTTGTTTTAGCTATGATGCACACCAAAACCCATGAACACATTTCCCAATATCAGAAAGGACTTGGGCTAACTTCTGGGACTCAATTGTTTTCCTTAATCATTAACCTAAACCACAGTCTACAGAGCTCCTCAAGAGAAACTCATAAGTCCTAGCTTCATGGCATTTCCTTGTTCTTATTTTCTGCCCTCTGCAGCCCCTGCTTTATCAGGGGAGGGGCGACATTATAAATAGTAGTACAGCTCAAGAGAAAATTATCTTCATAATAATCCACAGGTAAAAAACCAGTAGAATGGGGTATTTCCATGAGATAATCACACCACGTTAAAGGCAGTGGGGATCCCCCCCCCATTCACACCATACCCAGATACCAGAGAAAAATGGCAGTGGCAAACATGCAAAGGCACAGCAGAGCAAGAGACATTCTGGAGCCGAAGCTCTCAGAGCCTTGCCTATCTGAGATTCATGCATCAGTGCCTTGCATTCGTATGGGTTAATCCCCTGAAATCTAATGTTGCCTGCTGCTCCTCTGCCACAGCCACCTGTAAGATCAAATTAATTTTTCTCTAAGAAATTACTGTTGGAACGAGATCTATAGGCTGAGTAGGAATGAACTACATGCTGATGTGAGTAGGAAAGGAATGCTGATGTGGAAGGATATGGATGTATTAATATACAAAGCAAAAAGAATAAAGGGAATTCTAGAAGTCCAAGTAAGTCCAGAGTGACTGAGGTGGAGGGGGCTCAGTGTGTGAAGTTGGAGAAAAATACAAGGAGCATCCTTTCCGGATGGATGCTATTACTTTCATTATCTGGATACTTACATCCTATCCTTACCTATCCTTACATCATCATGTGTCAGTTTTGGCTGAAATTAAAATAACTTAGGGAGGATTTCATAGTTTGTCACCTCAGACCATATATATCAGAACATCTGGAGAAAGACTAGGATAGCTCCAATGAACACTCATGTGCTGTCAAGACTGAGAAAGGATTGTTAGGTGAACATCAGATGACCATAAGTAGTGGGTGGTTTTGTATGTCAACTTGACACAAGCTAGAGTCATCAGAGGAAAGAGCCTTAGTTTAAGAAATGTCTCCTCGAGATCCAGTTATAAGGCATTTTCTCATTTAGTGATCAATGGGGGAGGACCCAACACATAGTGGGTAGTGCCATCCCTAGGCTGTTAGTCCTGGGTTCTTTAAGAAGGTGAGCTGAGCAAACCATGGGAAGCAAGCCAGTAAGCAGCTCCCCTCCATGGCCTCTGCATCAGCTAATGCCTTCCAGGGTCCTGCCCTGTTTGAATTTCTGTCCTGAATTTCTTCAGTTATGAACAGCAATGCTGAAGTGTAAGCCAAATAAACCCTTTCCTCCCCAACTTGCATTTTGGTCATGGTGTTTCATCACAGCAATAGAAATCCTAAGACATCAGACATGACACCTAATCAGTATAAGACATCCTGAACCAAGAATGTGAGCAAGGTTTTATGGTGAGTGTGATTTGAGGTGGTTAATGTGGTTTATTTGATGAGGAGAGGTGGGATGGCTGATAAGGACCCATGTGACCTACATGCATTCTCAAACAGAGAAGTAACCTTCAAATCAAGGCATTATTTGGCTTAATGGGACTTAGTCAGCTAAGTAACTTGAAGACAAGTTTTTCAGCTGGCTGCAAATGTGGAGGTCAGAAGTGTAAAGAACTACATGGACTCAATGGACTACTGCTGGCTTGGATTAGGGAAGGCACTTTGACACATTGGTATGAGAGGCTACCAGAAGCTGAGAGAAGCCTTGGCTGACAGCCAGGAAAGGAAATGGAGTCTGAGGGTTTTTTTAAAAGACTAATTATTTTTATTTTATGTGTGTGAGTGTTTGTCTGCATGTATCTATGTGCACTTCATGTGTGTCTGGGGCCTGTAAAGCCCAGAAAAAGATCTGGAGTTACAGACACTTGAGACTGGCCATGTGGGTTCTGGGAACCAAAGTTAAGTCCTTTGCAAGAGCATCAAATGTTCCTAGCCTCTGGGGTATCTCTGTAGCTCCTGAAATCTGAATCTTACATCAAAAATGAAACTTGTCTTGCTAACAAGTATTGATCTCAAAAAAATAATCTTAAATCCAAGAAACTGGTAGCCATAGATAACATTTTGATTTTAGCCCATAAGCAGAAATCTTGTCATATCCCTCCCATACATCCAACCTGCAGAATTAATTAAAGCTAGTAAATGTGTGACACCCAAAGGCTCTAAGTTTGCTCATCTGTTCTCTAGTAATAGACAACTCTTCCACATATCTAAGGTCTTCCTGTTATGTGATACTTCAAGTTCCCCTGAGATACAAGGCAGTCTTCCATTTTATGTAAAAAAAAGATCAACACTGACTTACATATAAATTTGATCCACCAGCACCAAAGCCAAGCCCACTGAGTTTTAAATAACCAAACTACTATTTCCTAAACATTAAGAGAATAAGAAAATTGATATTTGTAAATGTTCAAATTATCACTCTGAATTAAAAAAAAATGTACCTTGGAGCAAGTGGAATATCTCCTACATCAAAAACCATGGTTAGAATCAGAAAGGAAGCCCACAACAGCCCAACGCTGTAAAGTATTCAGGAGCTAACTAGAAGCCACGGTAGTAGGTATTTTATGGCTAGAGTGTAAACTTTGAACATAATTTTGTAAAAGCATCCTCATCCCATACTGATTTAAGTAAAATACTTGTCATGTAGCAAATTTGTTTTCATTTCATGGTGATTATTTTTTAAGAAAAGAAGCCATTTCTCCCAGTTAGGAGAGCACTTTCACCCTCTCCTTCCCCTTCCTCCTACAGCTAAGTTAGACATGACCTGCTCAGAGGAAAGATGGACGCACTGTGTCCTTCCTTTCTCAGAACTGAAGAGGCCTGCAGTCAGGTGCACTGGTGCAGTGTCCATCAGTCCTGGTTGCATTTTCAGACACTGTCAACAGTCCTGTGATTTCTAGCATATGCACTCTAAGCACTGTCTTTCCTGTGGTGTGTCATCTCTATTAGACTTTGTAAACCACAGCAGTTGAAATCTTTAACCAGCCATTACTAATAAGCATATGTTAATTGTTGTGAAGATCATAAGCAGGTCAATTAGGAGGCAAAGACTGGAACCGAAGGCAACCAAGGCTAGAGGGAAAATCCAGGGCAGGTGTTAGCCAGCATGGTCTGCCCTGGCAGGAGCTCCCTGCATCTTGGTAGCAGCTCATTTAATGTTTTGATTTGCTGAATTTGCATTTCAAATTTCCATTCCTAATAGACGATATAGTCAGTCTTTGTTAATGAGGACTCTGATTACATGTGCCATTATAATTGGGAATTAGCAGACCAGCCTTGTTTTGGAGATTAAACCCAAAGCAAATTGGATTAAATATAGTGTGACCGAAACCTCAGGCCTCCTTTTTTTCCCCCCTTTTTAAAAAATCTTGAGTCAAAGGTGAAACAAAATCCATTGGTTCCAGGCATATGGCTCATAACTTTATTATCACTGTAGAGCTTTAATTATACTTTAAAAGATAGTCTTTCTTTAATCATTCAGTTATAGTGCTTAAAACATGTTTATTAAATCTTTTTCCCCCTCAAAAAAACAAAACTGAAGAGTTTGAGAGCAGATCAGTAAATAGTCACAATTAATTATACATTACGTGGGCATACATGATAGATTGTTTATATTTTTTATAAGGGTATTGTGTCTACAAGAGGATTGGGGTCATAACGCTTCAAATTGAGCTCTATGTGAAGTGGCCCAACCTGCCTTCATGACCATATGATTTTCAGTCAGTTTCTATAATCTATGCCTGGATACTTTACTATGGTCTCTATGGGCATATTTACTACAAAGATTAAATTAAAAATTTTACATTGATATTGATTCTTAGGAACACATTTTAATTTCATTTTATCGAAATTTCAACACCATGTTATGGTTTGGATGGTAGCTCTCATAGCCCTGACGTGACATGTAGCTCAGGGTTGTGTGGGTTTTCTTTATTCTCTTGGGTCATTTGCTATTGTAATCCAGTTACACTCCAACATTTTCATTATCAAGCTTGAGACCACTTCTTCAGAAACTTCCACTAATCCCAAGCTATTGGAAAATCATGCTTATTAATTCCTATGAGATTCAGTTAGATGTTTGTTTGGCTATAGGCAGCCTTAATTACACAACAAAAGATCTTCACAAGACGAAGAGAAATTCAGATAACTTCTGAGTGAATATTGGCCTTGGAGGATGAACAAATGCATTTTCAGCAGGATGTTAAAAATCATGTATACCTTTTCAGCCATAAAATGTTAATGTGTGGAGAAATGGAAAGAGGAGAACTTTTCACAGGGGTGTGGAATTTTATTCAATTGCACTGGGTTTACAGAAGAAAATAATCATTCTGGGAAGTTGCTATCCAAATAAAGGTGAGCATGCTCCTGGCATGGCCTTACCACCCAGAGTTACCTTTAAGAGCCACTTGAAGCTCTATCCAGAAAGTGACAGAAGGGCTGGAGAGATGGGTCAGTGGTGAAGCATGCTTGCTGCTCTTCTAGAGGGCCAGAGTTCAGTTCCCATAATCCATTTCAGGAGCTCACAACTGCCTATAACTCCAGCTACACAGGATCTGACTCTCCTTTTTGGCTTCTGAGAGTGCAAGTATATGTGTGAGAGACACTCTAGATAGAGAAACATGAATTAATAAAATAAATCCCAACAAAAAGATAAAGTGATAGAGCTTGCTGTGGGTGTGGCTTCTGTCACTGGAACCTTAAGCATCATTACCTGGGTGTGGTGTGTTAATTCTTCAGACACTCAATGTCATGTGCATCACCTAGGCTGGTGCCTGAGGTTCTGAGGTGAGGAAAGAAGAGCTGACAAGATGTGGGTTTGCCTCAGGATCAGATGGGCACCATTGCTTCTGTACAGTTATGAGGAGGAAAAGACGGCTTTCGGTTAAACCAATACAGAATCATAATGTAAATATCACGAGTTTCATTTCTCAGAAAGGTAAAATAATATTATTAACATAAAATTTTCTAAAATAAAATAAAGTTTTTAATTTTAAAATTTACTCCTGGAGTTTCATAAGTTATAGCATCCTTTGACACACTTGATACATGAGTGAACTAAGAATCTTTCTTACAGTGTTTCACAAATTGTCACTGTCCATGTTTATTGTTATGGAAAAAAGTTCCCTTTGCTAGATTAAAAAATTAAAATAATTTGGTTACATGCTCATTTAAGTTTATTAGTTTTATATGTTTA